>JABFTP020000124.1:3462605-3668949 GCA_013387265.2 Cryptolaemus montrouzieri | reverse complement strand
TTCCTCACCTAACTTCCACCGAGGGCCCATACCCATATCTAACCTCGCCAACCGCTCACCTCACCCCTAACCCGCCCGAGGGCCCATGCCCATATCTAACCTACGCCAAAACCGCTCACCTCACCTAACCCACCCGCAGGCCCATACCCATATCTAACCTGCCCTAAAACCACTCACCTCACCTAACCCACCCGAGGGCCCATACCCATATCTAACCTACGCCAAAACCGCTCACCTCACCTAACCCACCGAGGGCCCATACCCATATCTAACCTACGCCAAAACCGCTCACCTCACCTAACCCACCGAGGCCCATACCCATATCTAACCTACGCCACCTCACCCCTAACCCACCCAGGCCCCATACCCATATCCCTACGCCAAACCGCTAACCCAACCCAACCCAATCCCATACCCATCTAACCTAACCGCTCACCTCACCTAACCCACCTGAGGGCTTCACCCTACGCCACCTAACCCCCACCTGAGGGCCCATACCCATATCACCTAACCCACCTGAGGGCCCATACCCATATCTAACCTACGCCAAAACCGCTCACCTCACCTAACCCACCTGAGGGCCCATACCCATATCTAACCTACGCCAAAACCGCTCACCTCACCTAACCCACCTGAGGGCCCATACCCATATCTAACCTACGCCAAAACCGCTCACCTCACCTAACCCACCCGAGGGCCCATACCCATATCTAACCTACGCCAAAACCGCTCACCTCACCTAACCCACCTGAGGGCCCATACCCATATCTAACCTACGCCAAAACCGCTCACCTCACCTAACCCACCCGAGGGCCCATACCCATATCTAACCTACGCCAAAACCGCTCACCTCACCTAACCCACCCGAGGGCCCATACCCATATCTAACCTACGCCAAAACCGCTCACCTCACCTAACCCACCCGAGGGCCCATACCCATATCTAACCTACGCCAAAACCGCTCACCTCACCTAACCACACCCATATCTAACCTACGCCAAAACCGAGGGCCCATACCCATATCTAACCTACGCCAAAACCGCTCACCTCACCTAACCCACCCGAGGGCCCATACCCATATCTAACCTACGCCAAAACCGCTCACCTCACCTAACCCACCCGAGGGCCCATACCCATATCTAACCTACGCCAAAACCGCTCACCTCACCTAACCCACCCGAGGGCCCATACCCATATCTAACCTACGCCAAAACCGCTCACCTCACCTAACCCACCCGAGGGCCCATACCCATATCTAACCTACGCCAAAACCGCTCACCTCACCTAACCCACCGAGGGCCCATACCCATATCTAACCTACGCCAAAACCGCTCACCTCACCTAACCCACCCGAGGGCCCATACCCATATCTAACCTACGCCAAAACCGCTCACCTCACCTAACCCACCCGAGGCCCATACCCATATCTAACCTACGCCAAAACCGCTCCTTCTTTCTAATCTGAGAACTCTTTCTTTGAAGGCCCTCCTTCCATCTACTACGCTCCTAGTAATACCTTAATCTCACCTACTTCCCTCCATGGTAACATTTCTATATTCTTTTCAATTTCCCATTTCTTTTTAACCCAATCCACGTATAAACTTCCGCCTATTCCACTCCCTCCTCTGCTACGATTCTCAGGGCCATCACAAATTTCCAATTTTTTGAATAAACCTAATCTTTACTAATTTCGTATTCATTAGGTTAGCTCTACTAACACTTCATTCATGTCAAATTTTACTTCAATTAGGTTGGGTTAGATAGGTTCCGTAAACAAGTCCATCACAAATTTCCACTTTTTGAATAAACCTAAGCTTCACTTTTTCGTATTTTCTTAGGTTAGCTTTTCTAACACTTCATTCATTTCAATTAGGTTAGGTTAGATAGGTTCCGTATACTGATATGTGCCTCTAATAACTGCTAAATATTAATGAATGTCGCAATTTCATTTTTCACGGGGCTCAAAACTATTAAAAATAATCTCCACTCCTAACTATCAAAACGTATAGCTAACCATGTAGTTCATGAATATAGTGCAAAAGAAAACAATAAAACAAATAAATTTTATTTAAGATGATCTAACCTAACCCACCCGAGGCCCATACCCATATCTAACCTACGCCAAAACCTAACCTCACCTAACCCACCCGGGCCCATACCCATATCTAACCTACGCCAAAACCGCTCACCTCACCTAACCCACCCGAGGGCCCATACCCATATCTAACCTACGCCAAAACCGCTCACCTCACCTAACCCACCCGAGGGCCCATACCCATATCTAACCTACGCCAAAACCGCTCACCTCACCTAACCCACCTGAGGGCCCATACCCATATCTAACCTACGCCAAAACCGCTCACCTCACCTAACCCACCCGAGGGCCCATACCCATATCTAACCTACGCCAAAACCGCTCACCTCACCTAACCCACCTGAGGGCCCATACCCATATCTAACCTACGCCAAAACCGCTCACCTCACCTAACCCACCCGAGGGCCCATACCCATATCTAACCTACGCCAAAACCGCTCACCTCACCTAACCCACCTGAGGGCCCATACCCATATCTAACCTACGCCAAAACCGCTCACCTCACCTAACCCACCCGAGGGCCCATACCCATATCTAACCTACGCCAAAACCGCTCACCTCACCTAACCCACCTGAGGGCCCATACCCATATCTAACCTACGCCAAAACCGCTCACCTCACCTAACCCACCCGAGGGCCCATACCCATATCTAACCTACGCCAAAACCGCTCACCTCACCTAACCCACCCGAGGCCCATACCCATATCTAACCTACGCCAAAACCGCTCCTTCTTTAAATCTGAGAACTCTTTCTTTGAAGGCCCTCCTTCCATCTACTACGCTCCTAGTAATACCTTAATCTCACCTACTTCCCTCCATGGTAACATTTCTATATTCTTTTCAATTTCCCATTTCTTTTTAACCCAATCCACGTATAAACTTCCGCCTATTCCACTCCCTCCTCTGCTACGATTCTCAGGGCCATCACAAATTTCCAATTTTTTGAATAAACCTAATCTTTACTAATTTCGTATTCATTAGGTTAGCTCTACTAACACTTCATTCATGTCAAATTTTACTTCAATTAGGTTAGGTTAGATAGGTTCCGTAAACAAGTCCATCACAAATTTCCACTTTTTTGAATAAACCTAAGCTTCACTTTTTTCGTATTTTCTTAGGTTAGCTTTTCTAACACTTCATTCATTTCAATTAGGTTAGGTTAGATAGGTTCCGTATACTGATATGTGCCTCTAATAACTGCTAAATATTAATGAATGTCGCAATTTCATTTTTTCACGGGGCTCAAAACTATTAAAAATAATCTCCACTCCTAACTATCAAAACGTATAGCTAACCATGTAGTTCATGAATATAGTGCAAAAAGGAAAACAATAAAAAGGGAATTATACAAATAAATTTTATTTAAGATGATCTAACCTAACCCACCCGAGGGCCCATACCCATATCTAACCTACGCCAAAACCGCTCACCTCACCTAACCCACCCGAGGGCCCATACCCATATCTAACCTACGCCAAAACCGCTCACCTCACCTAACCCACCCGAGGGCCCATACCCATATCTAACCTACGCCAAAACCGCTCACCTCACCTAACCCACCTGAGGGCCCATACCCATATCTAACCTACGCCAAAACCGCTCACCTCACCTAACCCACCTGAGGGCCCATACCCATATCTAACCTACGCCAAAACCGCTCACCTCACCTAACCCACCCGAGGGCCCATACCCATATCTAACCTACGCCAAAACCGCTCACCTCACCTAACCCACCCGAGGGCCCATACCCATATCTAACCTACGCCAAAACCGCTCACCTCACCTAACCCACCCGAGGGCCCATACCCATATCTAACCTACGCCAAAACCGCTCACCTCACCTAACCCACCCGAGGGCCCATACCCATATCTAACCTACGCCAAAACCGCTCACCTCACCTAACCCACCTGAGGGCCCATACCCATATCTAACCTACGCCAAAACCGCTCACCTCACCTAACCCACCCGAGGGCCCATACCCATATCTAACCTACGCCAAAACCGCTCCTTCTTTAAATCTGAGAACTCTTTCTTTGAAGGCCCTCCTTCCATCTACTACGCTCCTAGTAATACCTTAATCTCACCTACTTCCCTCCATGGTAACATTTCTATATTCTTTTCAATTTCCCATTTCTTTTTAACCCAATCCACGTATAAACTTCCGCCTATTCCACTCCCTCCTCTGCTACGATTCTCAGGGCCATCACAAATTTCCAATTTTTTGAATAAACCTAATCTTTACTAATTTCGTATTCATTAGGTTAGCTCTACTAACACTTCATTCATGTCAAATTTTACTTCAATTAGGTTAGGTTAGATAGGTTCCGTAAACAAGTCCATCACAAATTTCCACTTTTTTGAATAAACCTAAGCTTCACTTTTTCGTATTTTCTTAGGTTAGCTTTTCTAACACTTCATTCATTTCAATTAGGTTAGGTTAGATAGGTTCCGTATACTGATATGTGCCTCTAATAACTGCTAAATATTAATGAATGTCGCAATTTCATTTTTCACGGGGCTCAAAACTATTAAAAATAATCTCCACTCCTAACTATCAAAACGTATAGCTAACCATGTAGTTCATGAATATAGTGCAAAAAGGAAAACAATAAAAAGGGAATTATACAAATAAATTTTATTTAAGATGATCTAACCTAACCCACCCGAGGGCCCATACCCATATCTAACCTACGCCAAAACCGCTCACCTCACCTAACCCACCCGAGGGCCCATACCCATATCTAACCTACGCCAAAACCGCTCACCTCACCTAACCCACCCGAGGGCCCATACCCATATCTAACCTACGCCAAAACCGCTCACCTCACCTAACCCACCCGAGGGCCCATACCCATATCTAACCTACGCCAAAACCGCTCACCTCACCTAACCCACCCGAGGGCCCATACCCATATCTAACCTACGCCAAAACCGCTCACCTCACCTAACCCACCCGAGGGCCCATACCCATATCTAA
Organism: Cryptolaemus montrouzieri; assembly: GCA_013387265.2. Taxonomy (NCBI): domain Eukaryota; kingdom Metazoa; phylum Arthropoda; class Insecta; order Coleoptera; family Coccinellidae; genus Cryptolaemus; species Cryptolaemus montrouzieri. Next base: position 3,663,875 of record JABFTP020000124.1, on the reverse strand, counting down.
CCTACGCCAAAACCGCTCACCTCACCTAACCCACCCGAGGGCCCATACCCATATCTAACCTACGCCAAAACCGCTCACCTCACCTAACCCACCCGAGGGCCCATACCCATATCTAACCTACGCCAAAACCGCTCACCTCACCTAACCCACCCGAGGGCCCATACCCATATCTAACCTACGCCAAAACCGCTCACCTCACCTAACCCACCCGAGGGCCCATACCCATATCTAACCTACGCCAAAACCGCTCACCTCACCTAACCCACCCGAGGGCCCATACCCATATCTAACCTACGCCAAAACCGCTCACCTCACCTAACCCACCCGAGGGCCCATACCCATATCTAACCTACGCCAAAACCGCTCACCTCACCTAACCCACCCGAGGGCCCATACCCATATCTAACCTACGCCAAAACCGCTCCTTCTTTAAATCTGAGAACTCTTTCTTTGAAGGCCCTCCTTCCATCTACTACGCTCCTAGTAATACCTTAATCTCACCTACTTCCCTCCATGGTAACATTTCTATATTCTTTTCAATTTCCCATTTCTTTTTAACCCAATCCACGTATAAACTTCCGCCTATTCCACTCCTCCTCTGCTACGATTCTCAGGGCCATCACAAATTTCCAATTTTTTGAATAAACCTAATCTTTACTAATTTCGTATTCATTAGGTTAGCTCTACTAACACTTCATTCATGTCAAATTTTACTTCAATTAGGTTAGGTTAGATAGGTTCCGTAAACAAGTCCATCACAAATTTCCACTTTTTGAATAAACCTAAGCTTCACTTTTTCGTATTTTCTTAGGTTAGCTTTTCTAACACTTCATTCATTTCAATTAGGTTAGGTTAGATAGGTTCCGTATACTGATATGTGCCTCTAATAACTGCTAAATATTAATGAATGTCGCAATTTCATTTTTTCACGGGGCTCAAAACTATTAAAAATAATCTCCACTCCTAACTATCAAAACGTATAGCTAACCATGTAGTTCATGAATATAGTGCAAAAAGGAAAACAATAAAAAGGGAATTATACAAATAAATTTTATTTAAGATGATCTAACCTAACCCACCCGAGGGCCCATACCCATATCTAACCTACGCCAAAACCGCTCACCTCACCTAACCCACCCGAGGGCCCATACCCATATCTAACCTACGCCAAAACCGCTCACCTCACCTAACCCACCCGAGGGCCCATACCCATATCTAACCTACGCCAAAACCGCTCACCTCACCTAACCCACCCGAGGGCCCATACCCATATCTAACCTACGCCAAAACCGCTCACCTCACCTAACCCACCCGAGGGCCCATACCCATATCTAACCTACGCCAAAACCGCTCACCTCACCTAACCCACCTGAGGGCCCATACCCATATCTAACCTACGCCAAAACCGCTCACCTCACCTAACCCACCTGAGGGCCCATACCCATATCTAACCTACGCCAAAACCGCTCACCTCACCTAACCCACCTGAGGGCCCATACCCATATCTAACCTACGCCAAAACCGCTCACCTCACCTAACCCACCTGAGGGCCCATACCCATATCTAACCTACGCCAAAACCGCTCACCTCACCTAACCCACCCGAGGGCCCATACCCATATCTAACCTACGCCAAAACCGCTCACCTCACCTAACCCACCCGAGGGCCCATACCCATATCTAACCTACGCCAAAACCGCTCACCTCACCTAACCCACCCGAGGGCCCATACCCATATCTAACCTACGCCAAAACCGCTCCTTCTTTAAATCTGAGAACTCTTTCTTTGAAGGCCCTCCTTCCATCTACTACGCTCCTAGTAATACCTTAATCTCACCTACTTCCCTCCATGGTAACATTTCTATATTCTTTTCAATTTCCCATTTCTTTTTAACCCAATCCACGTATAAACTTCCGCCTATTCCACTCCCTCCTCTGCTACGATTCTCAGGGCCATCACAAATTTCCAATTTTTTGAATAAACCTAATCTTTACTAATTTCGTATTCATTAGGTTAGCTCTACTAACACTTCATTCATGTCAAATTTTACTTCAATTAGGTTAGGTTAGATAGGTTCCGTAAACAAGTCCATCACAAATTTCCACTTTTTTGAATAAACCTAAGCTTCACTTTTTCGTATTTTCTTAGGTTAGCTTTTCTAACACTTCATTCATTTCAATTAGGTTAGGTTAGATAGGTTCCGTATACTGATATGTGCCTCTAATAACTGCTAAATATTAATGAATGTCGCAATTTCATTTTTTCACGGGGCTCAAAACTATTAAAAATAATCTCCACTCCTAACTATCAAAACGTATAGCTAACCATGTAGTTCATGAATATAGTGCCTCACCTAACCCAACCCACGAGGGCCCATACCCATATCTAACCTACGCCAAAACCGCTCACCTCACCTAACCCACCTGAGGGCCCATACCCATATCTAACCTACGCCAAAACCGCTCACCTCACCTAACCCACCCGAGGGCCCATACCCATATCTAACCTACGCCAAAACCGCTCACCTCACCTAACCCACCCGAGGGCCCATACCCATATCTAACCTACGCCAAAACCGCTCACCTCACCTAACCCACCTGAGGGCCCATACCCATATCTAACCTACGCCAAAACCGCTCACCTCACCTAACCCACCTCGAGGGCCCATACCCATATCTAACCTACGCCAAAACCGCTCACCTCACCTAACCCACCCGAGGGCCCATACCCATATCTAACCTACGCCAAAACCGCTCACCTCACCTAACCCACCCGAGGGCCCATACCCATATCTAACCTACGCCAAAACCGCTCACCTCACCTAACCCACCTGAGGGCCCATACCCATATCTAACCTACGCCAAAACCGCTCACCTCACCTAACCCACCCGAGGGCCCATACCCATATCTAACCTACGCCAAAACCGCTCACCTCACCTAACCCACCCGAGGGCCCATACCCATATCTAACCTACGCCAAAACCGCTCACCTCACCTAACCCACCCGAGGGCCCATACCCATATCTAACCTACGCCAAAACCGCTCCTTCTTTAAATCTGAGAACTCTTTCTTTGAAGGCCCTCCTTCCATCTACTACGCTGGTAGTAATACATCAATCTTCACCTACTTCCCTCCATGGTAACATTTCTATATTCTTTTCAATTATCCACTTTTTAACCCAATCCACGTATAAACTTCTGCCTATTCGACTCTTATCTGCACGATTCTCAAGTCCATCACAAATTTCCAATTTTTGAATAAACCTAATCTTTACTTATTTCGTATTCATTAGGTTAGCTCTACTGACACCTCATTCATATCAAATTTTACTTCAATTAGGTTACGTTAGATAGGTTCCGTATACAAGTCCATTACAAATTTACACTTTTTTAAATGAACCTAAGCTTTACTCATTTCGTATTCTCTTAGGTTAGCTCTACTAACACTTCATTCATTTCAAATTTTACTTCAATCAGGTTAGGTTAGATAGGTTCCGTATATTGATATGTGCCTCTAATAACTGCTAAATAATAATTGATGTCGCGATTTCGTTTTTTCACGGGGCTCAAAACTATCAAAAATAATCACCATGTAGTTGATGAATATAGTGCAAAAAGGAAAACAAGATAAAGGGAAATGTAAAAATAAATCTTAATCAAGGTGATCTTTATATTTTAGTTTATACCTGCGGCACCTAGAAGGCACATAAGAATATTACAGCTTCTTATAAAAAAGTACAGCCAACATTGAAGTCCTCTAGTAACACAGTGCCCGAAACTAGACAAATAGTAACGTAGGTAGCTATAAAACCAAGCGCGCCATCTACTTTTCGTTAGCAGCAACATGAAACCAACGTCTACAGAACTATTCTGACCTATCTTTCGTTCTTCTTACCAGAAACTATATATGAACGTAATTTTAACCAAGTCCACAACTTCACATCCAATACAATACAATTATTTCATTATTCTACATTACTTTTTTATGAATTATATAATCTCTTTCAGAATCCGGTGGTGCCATCTAGTAACTAGTAAACTGAAAAATAGAAGATAATACAGGATAATGTAATTTCAAGTTCAAATACGAATTGAAAATTGATTTCATAAATAATATCTCCACATTTCTTGTGAAATCTGTAAGCATTGCAATTGAGAGCTTAATGTGCTCAGTCTGCACCTTTTTGACAGATCTAAATTCCTCTACCCTAATTCTGTTCCGAAGCTATTGGCACATGGCTTGTAGTATTTTTTCTTCCTCCCCCACATAGTCAACATGATATGTTCTCGAACGATCCTAGCTTATTAAGCTGATTTCTAACATGCCAGTCGCCCTTTATTACGGCCATTACATTTCTCAGCTCTAGCCCGATGAGTTTACCCCTAGTGTTGAGTCAGGCAGAGAATTAACTACTGCTAGCAAACCGATAATGTTTCATTTTCAGGTTCAGCCACTGATTATTTTCCGTCCTTATTAGTATTCGGGCGAGTTCCACTAACGCCTCCCAGAGTACTCTAATGAGGAAAAACAATATCCCGTATTAATAAAAGACTTTGCTAGCGCCATCTAGTAACAAACTGCCACAACCCACAACAATAATATATGAAACTATAATACCATAATCGACTTCTACTTTTCGATACCAGAAACAAGAACATTTAATACTATCAAACTATTTTCACTCACCTACCATAAATTTTCTCCTGAAACTGCATATGAACGTATTTTTAACCATTTCCAACACATCAAATACAATACAAAACAATTAAATCAGTATCCAACGTAACTTATTTAATGCTTAAATAACTTCATCCAGAAACCAATAGCGCCATCTAGTAATCAGTAACCTAAAATAAAATTGTAATACTACAGTACACTTCAATTCCAAGTGCGCCAACTACTTAATAGTAGTACACGTACATAAAACTAATTGCCATTCGCAGATAAATTGTTCTATTAATTCTACCTTCCCCTCCAACATAGTCTGCATGAAAGGTTGTTGACCGATTAGCTTCTTAAGCTGATTTCCGTGGCGACAATCCCCCTTTATTATGGCTATTAGAACTCTCAGCTCTAGCCCAAAGAGTTTAAACCAAGTCTTGGCTTAGGAAGTAGAAGGTCTACTTATAGCAAACCCAGTCTCAACTTCAGACCCTACCACTAGTTGCTTTTCTTCCTTGCGATCTAAAAGGAAACTCCACGCCTAGGTTCGGATACACTGAATCTAAAGGCAGTTCCACGGGTGGCTAATGAGTATGCCTTCGCATTGCCCTCTGAAACAGTGTGCCTGGGATCCTCATAAGAGGTAACCTATCTTTCTCTCTGTCTGGCAAAGGGTTAAACGACATTCCTGCACCATAAATGACGTGCACTTGTCGGATGCCAATAACTTCAGTGCAGCTTCGCTATCCGTAATAATTTCTATTGACCTACTTGTCAATCTACCCGCAAGCATAAGGTAAGCTTAGTGGTCAGCGACAGTTATTTCTGCTCGAAGAACAGTCGCAAGTCCGCAGAAAACGCATAGACTGTTCCTTGGTTGCACCTCGATCATATACACCAGCTCCGACACATTGGGCAGTTTTCAGTCATTTGTCTACCAACAAAACCTCAAGTAGACGGTCCTTGGAGGTGACATATTCTCCTATCTACAAGGAATGATGGATGATCTGGTAAGGTAGTTCCGTGTAGATTTTGGGGTAATGCTATATCTAATTTATGTTTGATGTTTTCAGTCGGACATTAATATACTACAATTTGAAAATGGTAAAGTGCGGAAATTCGTCGCAAAATCGATTGAAGAACCAAATTTCAAAACCAAGTAGAAAATTGAAAAAACTTCGACACGAATGATTCGCTGGGCACTTTTTTCAACTTACTACTTACATCTAAAACTATGATTTTATTTTTCAAGAATACTTTAGTTCAAAAATTCATTTGTATCCTTAAGTTCTTGTGATCAATAGGAGTAAATATATAGAAAATAATTCATTCCCTCCCTCTCCTATCCTTCCTCCCATGATGGAAAAAGTCCAGTCACCTCCACGTGATTTCCATCGGACGATGACACCCTTGTTAATTCATGTAACCAAAAATTTTTGTGCAGCTTATTTCACGGAGGTGGCATTGACTAAGCATGAGACACCTGTTTAAAAGTTAAAAAAATATAATAAACAAATGATCCATAAAGTATGATTGTTTTCATTGACTAACTGGTCTTGTACGACGACTTCTGCGGTTTGTACGAATCGTTGCATTATATCAAAGAATATTCATCTTCACGTCACCTGTTGGTCATAGTACCTACTAGAAAATCCCGGCGTCAAGAAAATGAGACTTCTGGGCTTCTATGTAAGAACATATTCTTGGCCAATAGTAACATATGAAACTATAAAACCAAGCGCGCTAACCACCCTTCGTTAGCAGTGACATGAAAACTAAAACTACACATTTATTTTCACCAACGTTTCGTTCGTTTTACCAGAAACTATATATGAAAGTAATTTTAACCGATTCCAGAACATCACTTCCAAGACAATACAATAATTCCATTATTCTACATTACTTATGTATAGATTATATAATCCCTTCCATAAGCCTTTGGTGCCATCTAGTAACTAGTAACTTGAGAAATAGAGGATAATACAGGACAATGTAATTTCAAGTCGACAACTACTTATCGATAGTACAAACACAAACTAATTGAAAATTGTCTCCAAAATTAAGAATAGCTCCACCCCTCTGAGATGCCAGTAGCCCTTTATTAAGGCTATTAGGATTCTCAGCTCTAGCTCGAAGAGACAACACATGGGTTGTCTCAGGCAGAGAAAGAACTACTGCTAGCAAACTGATAATAGAAAGTTTTTGCAACAATTTCGTTAGTTTTACCATAAGCTTTAATTATATTTAGGATAATAACACTCACTTCAAATGAAGTTTTTGCAACCTTATTAAATATTGTAGTTATTCAATTATCAGTTTATCACCTTAAAAATTGTTTCTTCTCTCCTTTACGACCGATTTGTTTTTGTAAGGTTAGGTTGCACATGGTAAATGAGAGTTATTAACAGCTCATAGGCTGCCGTAATAGGGAGTTTTTGCACCTCTTATTTTGAGACTTCGTAATTTTCTGAGCATGCGCTGTTCAAAAATAGTAAACTTTAATAAGGATATTGAATTGCCGTTATTACGGCAGAATAAGAGCCGGTAATTACTCTCATTTACCGTGTGAAACTTAACCTAACAAAAACAAACCGGCCGTAGTAAAATGACAAGTGACAATTTTTATGGTGACAAACTGACAATTGAATAACTACAATATTTTGTACGGTTGCAAAAACTCTATTTGAAGTGAGCGTTATCATCGTAAATTTAATCAAGGTTAACGGTAAAATTAACGAAATCGTCTGAGTTGCAAAAACTCTCTAATAACGGCAATTCTTTATCCTTATTAGAGTTTTCGGGTACTATTTTGAAGAGCGCATGTGCAGAAAATAACGAAGTTTCCAAGTAAGAGGTGCAAAAACTATGTTGTCTCATTTTCAGATTCAACCACTGATTATTTTCCGTCCTTGTTAGTGTTCGGGCGAGTTCAGCTAACGGCACCTAGATGGCTCTGATGAGTAAACACCATATCCTGTAATAAATAGACATTGCTAGCGCTCTCTAGTAATAAATCGTCACAACCCACAACAATGATATCATGGGAAACTATAATACCATATGCATCTTCTACTTTTCGTTACCAGAAATATTAACATTTAAGACTGTCAAACTATTTTCACACACCTACCATAAATTTTCTCCTGAAACTGCATATGAATGTATTTATAATCCGTTCCAACACATCTAATACAAAACAAAACAATTATATCAGTATCCATCATAACTTATTTAATGCTTTACTTCATCCATAAACCAATGACGCTATCTATTAACCAGTAACCTAAAATAAATCTGTATTAATAACTATTACTTGAATGTCTTTGCTTATTGCTACAGAGCCTGCAACCAAAGGCAACCAGTGTTTTTGAAGAATTAAGATTTTCGGACCTTTTTCATAGCATTCTAAAGATGGGATATTTTTTACTTGAGAAAAGATATGCTGGCGCTGATGGGAGCATTATATCGTTGATAAGTACCACCAACAATCTACATCGGAATTTTTATAGCATTTGAAACAATAACTACAAGACAATTTTGATATAGGAAAAGTAACATTCAATGAATAGTTTTCCATCGAAATATTTATTAAATACCTACGAGAGTGTTGTGATCTTCTAGGTTCTCATAAGACATAATTTCAGTTTCTGAACTGTAAACTACTTCAAATGCATAAAATTATTCATTAAAACAACCCTTCGAAACGGTTAACCCTAAAAACTGTAGCCATGATTCCCTGTATTGCAGCAAATCATGGTAAGCCCAATATTTCGCCCACTTGAACAACAGAGAGTTTTTGTGTTTGTTTTCTATCTATAATCTATAGTGTCACTACGCCAACCCGGCGACCGGCGAACGATGATTGTTGTCCGTAACTTTGCTGCTGGTGCCTGCTTTCGGGCACCGCCAGAGGCGTCAGACTAAACACACAGTGTTGTCAGATTGATTATGGATAGAAAATATCAATTATTTTATAGATGAAGAAAATTAGTGAAGTGCAATCTTCAACGTAGATATATGTTTCCTTTCAAATTTCATATTATATGGAATACGAAAATGGAAAATTTTGTGAATAATTCGAAGCCATTAAGATTTCAAAGTTACGTACCTGAAAATGCACGTTTCATCATATCGTTTATTAATAAAATAGATTGGAGCTTTCATACGATTTTATACTTTCGGTTTTCGGTAGCCCCCTCTGGATTATTTTGAAGAAAACCATTTGAGTTCCAAGACGTGATGAAATGATTGATTATTGAATCCTTTTTAAATCAAGATAATTTCTATTAAATTTTCCATGTTTTTGTCTCAATTTGGAAAAAAATCAATTTCACCGAGAATGGAATGGAAGGAGAACAAAGTATTGTTAGAATAGGAACTGAAAAATAGAAGTCGGGATATATCCTGCAATCCTACGATTATCGTAGGATCATCTATGCTCGAATTTCCGAAATCACAACATACATTTGTGGAAAAAAAAAACGTCAATTCCCTCAACATTTAAATTCTTCTGAAAAGTAACGTACGAGAGTGAAGTTTAGTGAATTTTAGACATTATTTCATTCTCATGCATCATTTGTTATGTACTTCGATTCACAATATTCAGTATCCTATTTTCCATAAGTTAAAAATAAATTTAACTGTATTCTTTTAAATTTTGACTGCTGATTGATTGATTATATATTTGAGTATATTTCGTTAAATCTACTGCAAGTTCTTAATTCGAATTATCGACACTCTGATCATAAAATTATGAATAATTTCTGTCAATGACCCTGTATATTTTGATTTATTAATAAATTAATGTTCTTTGGTTCCGTATTCTCTTACTCGTTAGGGATAGATCACAATCTGGCAACCTTGTTTACCGAAAACCATAGCATTCAAATGCAACTGAATAGAACCAATAAAATTATCCTGTGTCTTCTGGATTTTCCATCTATATTTCAATGGGTAGGATGTACATTGAGAAGGGATGTCACTTTTAAGAGTTCGTATATTTCTTGTAGTTTGAAACGAGAATTAATATTTGGTCTGACTTTTGGGTAAATGTTTGTTTCTATTTGATTGATTTTGCCTAGAGCAGGTTTATTTTATATAGGTCGCTGCCGATTGAAAATTTTGTTACTGAATTTACTGAAAGAGCTTTCCCAGTAATGGCGATGGTAAAAATCCAATAACATCCAAGCAATCGTGTATAAGTGTTCAGTGAAATATTGTGAAAAAAAATATCGCCCAGGGGGTTTCAAATGTTTCATTTTCAGATTTCCGTTGGACTCACGACAAGGTGATTGGCCTCGGGCAATCGATCGGCTGGATTTAATTTCATTTGTTCCGCGTAAAGACATCAGGTACAAAAGAATTGGTAGCATACACTTTGCGGATTCGTGTTTTACTGATCATTCGAAACGTTATTTACGCTCTCATGCAGTACCAACTCTGCAACTCGATTTTTTGGATTTCGGCGCTGATTCTGATAAAAATAAAAACATAATTACGTATCCCCTGTGAGGCTGAAGTGACTGGAAAACTACTTTTTGACGAACACGGAAGTCCACTATCGACATATTTCTCCTCTACGGCAAACTTAGATTCTTCATGTTCCTCCCGCGGAATTTTTCAATTGAAACGTAAATTATCTGCGAAACAAAAACAAATCGATAAGTTAAGGAAATGTATTGGTGTCTTTCGTCAAAATAATCGTCGATTACCTCGCTGTCGCGCCAAAGACCAGATCATTCTGAAGGAACATAAAAGAGTGAAGCAACCATTACGAAGTGTCAAAGCGTTCATAGATCTCCAAACGGAACATAAGCCGCATACAGAGTATTCAGATGAAAAAAAAAAATTTGCTCCCACAATTTTTTATAGAAGCCTGAATATAAAATTTCCTTCGAGTTCGTCAGGGATTCACTCTCCGCATAAAGGCACAATCTCGAATTGGTTCAATTCGATTAAATTAGAGACGGGTTTCCTTGATAGCGTTTACTTTCGAACATGTGCGTTTGAAATTTGACGGTTCTACCGAAGCAGAAAAAAACTGTGTTATACTTTTTGATGAAATCGGAATAAAGAGGAGTATTAGTTACAATTCTAAATTGATTAGTTTCAGATTATGGAGAATTCGGTCGACAACAAAATTTTGGAAATTACGTTCTTGTTTTTATGATTCGCGGACTTTATGCGTATTACAAAATTCCGTTAAGTTATTTCGTCGTTTCTGGAAGTATGGCGGGAGGTGAAATAAAAACCATACTGATGACCCTTATTTCTATTTAAATCAATTGGAATATTGGTAGGCATTTTGTATCTTTGGGAGTCTATAAAATAGGACAGTGAAAACGTGGAATAGTTGTTAACGAATCGTTTCAATCAGGACCCATTGGAACATTTTTTTTTCAGTCATTCGGTAAGCTGGAGGTTTTCACTCCTACGGTTGAACAATTCATTGACAAGACTTCACATTGAAGTGAAGCGGATGCCAAAAATTTGAATAGAGGCGGAAAGAAGTTTTATAAAATTCAATCACTTTTGTGCATATATATATATATATATATATATATATATATATATATATATATATATATATATATATATATATATATATATATATATATATATATATATATTCCTGATTCTAGCAGTTTTAATAAATTTTCATCGAAGTCATTTCAGAAAGTTTTTCATTGCGTGATATATATATATATATATATATATATATATATATATATATATATATATATATATATATATATATATATATATATATATATATATATATATATAAATATTTTGATGAGGAATTTAATTTCCTTTGAAATGTAATATCTCAAGTATGTTACCTAAAATATTTCATCTTATTTTTATATTCATATCTAACTCAATAAACGTTTCAATTTAATTTTTGTTTATCAATTAACATTTGAAATCTATTAATAGAAGTATATTTATGTAGATATCTACGTATATAATAAAACAAACGTCTGTTGTCAATTTTATTTCTCGTTATGAACTTGATCATTTGCATAAATTAATTTGATACACTTTACCACTTAATGAATTTCTACGAGCACAAAAAAATAATTATTGGCCATAATTTTCAATTATGTAATCATAATAAATCTGATATATTATATACATATTAACGATAAATATAATTAGATTTTCAGTTTTTTTTACCTAAATTTTAAGACAAATATTTCAAATTTTTCATCATTCAAATAATAATAATGATAATTAAACCCATAATTGATAAACAGTACCCTGAGCGAAGTTAATTTTAAGGCAATGCGTCTTTTGTTTTGACGGCTTCTCGAGACACAGACGAGTTTACTAGGGTTTTTCCTTTAAGAGGCCACCGTCCGACAGAAATCAGCTAGACATTTCGTGCTGAACATCGGCCGTTATACGCTTTCAATTTGTATTCGAAAATAGAAATTAATTCTCAGCTTCACTTGTAACAGTGTAGTGAGTTGTTTGGATAATATTAAATTAGAAATTATTGCGGGTGGACTTATTGAAACCCAATTTTCTCAATAAATCGTAAAAACTTCGACTAGAGTGACAGAAATCCATGTTATTCATCAACTCATTTCCACCAGAATTTACCGAACTAATCACATTTTTAGACGAATTCAATAATCTGTATCGGGCAAAATATCATTGTTTATGGATGTAAAATACTTGTGATCATCGTAAATTTATGTTTGATGTTTTCTGTCGGACATTAATTTACTATATGCCAAACCAAGTAGAAAATTGAAAAAACTGCGACACGAAAGATTCGCTGGGCACTTTTTACAACTTACTACTTACATCTAAAACTATAATTTTATCTGTTTTTATTTATCTTGTCTTCAAAGTTCGAATCATTTCGGAATGTATTTTTAATAATGAACGCAATAAGGAATTTTAATTTTCGAAAATTTACAAGTGTTCTTTAAATATGTAGCCAAACATCAGGAGCTAATAATTTCAGTGATTTGAGGATAGACAGTTCATATGAATATTGGCCCAGAAACTCTCATAATGAAACTATTTTGAATTTTTAGAGTTGACTTCTAAAAAAGTATTGTTATATTTTTCTTAAAAAGGCATATCTCTATTTCTATAATAATAAACTAAGTATTTACTTATCGTAATCTGTTCTATCCACTGTATAAGAAAAAGTACGCCCTTGGACATAGACCAAGTATAGAATCATCTTTGTACTATAAAACCAAGTGCGCCATCTACTCTTCGTTAGCAGAGACATAAAACCTAAAACTACACAACTATTTTCACCAACCTTGCATTCGTTTTACCAGAAACTATATATGATCGTAATTTTAACCAATTCCAGAACATCACATCCAAGACAATACAATAATTCCATTGTCCTACATTACTTATTTGGAGATTATATGATCCCTTCTAGAAGCTAGTGGTGCCATCTAGTAACTAAACCTGAAAATAGAAAATAATACGATACAATGTAATTTCAAGTAGACAACTACTTATCGATAGTACAAACACAAACTAATTGAAAATTGTCTTCAAACTTAATAATAGCTTCACCTTTCTTGTGAAAGCTGCAAGCTTTGCAATTGGGAGCTAAATGTGCTCAGTCTGCACCATTGTGACAGGACCAAATTCCTTTACCCTGATTCTGCTCCCAAGCAGGCTATTGGCACATGGCTTGTTCTCTTGATTCCCCTCCCCACATAGTCAACATGAAAGGTTCTCGAACGATCCTAACTTATTAAGCTAATTTTTGAGATGCCAGTAGCCCTTTATTATTGCTATTAGAATTCTCAGCTCTAGCCCGAAGAGTTCTACCCATGTGTTGTCTCAGGCAGAGAAAGAACTACTGCTTGCATACCGATAATACTTAATTTTTGCAACTTAGGCGATTTCGTTAATTTCACCATTAACTTTAATTATATTTACGATAATAACGCTCTCTTCAAATAGAGTTTTTGCAACCTTATAAAATATTGTAGTTATTCAAGTACCACTTTGTCACCTTAAAAGTTGTTTCTTGTCATTTTACGGCCGATTTGTTTTTGTAAGGTTAGATTGCACACGGTAAATGAGAGTAATTAACAGCTCTTAGGCTTCCGTAATAACATAACGGCAATTCTTTATCGTTATTAGTTTTCGGGTACTATTTTTGAAGAGCGCATGCGCTGAAAATAATGAAATCTCCAAATAAGAGGTGCAAAAACTCTATTATTTCATCTTTATGTTCGGCCACTGATTTTTTCCCGTCCTTGTTCGTGTTCGGGCGAGTTTAGCTAACAACACCTAGATGGCTCTAATGAGTAAATGCAATATCCTGTAATAAATAAACACATTGCTGGCGCCCTCGAACAATAAATTGCCTCAACCCACAACAATAATATCATAGGAAACTATAATACCATATGCGCCTTCTACTTTTCATTACCAGAAACATGAACATTTAAGACTGCCATACCTTCCATAAATTTTTCCCTGAAACTACATATGAATGTATTTTTAACCCTTTTCAACCCATCGAATACAAGACATAACAATTATATCAGTATCCAACATAACTTATATAATGCCTTACTTCATCCAGATACCAAAGACGCCATCTAGTAACCAGTAACCTGAAATAAAACTGTAATAATACAGTACACTTCAATTCCAAGTGCGCCAACTACTTGATGGTAGTACACATTACATACAACTCATGGGCTTTCTAGCATAACGTGTTCTATTGATTCTACCTTCCACTCAAACATAGTCTGCATGAAAGGTTGCTGACCGATTAGCTTCTTAAGCTGATTTCAGAGGCGACAATCCCCCTTTATTATGGATATTAGAACTCCCAGCTCTAGCCCAGACAGTTGAAACCAAGTCTTTTTTTTCAGGCAAAGAGGAGAAAAATCTTCGAAAAGATGCACCCCGGAGACGGGGCCAATGTCGGGTTTTTACCGACTAAAACCTCCTCTTGGGGTTCCAGCCAGAAGGCTGCAGTCCCCATGTCGAGAGAAAATTAGCGGAAAAAAAAGGTATACCCGGTTGGGATGTCCGAGGGGAAGGCTGGGCGTGGAAGCCCGATATTCCGGAACTCGGGGAGTACGGAGTTAGGCTGGGCGGATGCCCGATTCGGCTGGGCGAATGCCCTAAAACATCCAGTTTCGCATCTAATTTTCAATTATAGCACTGAAAAGTGCAAATTTCCTCAATCGACGGTGTGGTCCACTTCATTCAGCCGACGTCAGCGGTGGTGCACAGGCAGACGCAAAAGTGGCCGCGACGGTAACCTGTGCCAAAGTCCTCTCAAGTCTTGCTGAACTGGGAGTCCAAGCCATGCTGAATAGGAATCCGCTGACGCTAGTGGACGGTCTTCTCAGTAAGGCTTCCAACGAGGAGTGCACCTGCAGCGCATAAAATGGGCCTGCGCGGGTACAGATGCCTAAGTCCCGCCTCGCAATGATCTCCGCAGTCGGGTATCCGCTGGAGCTCCTGGGATGACGTCTCTGGACGGCTGCTCGCTGCTGAATGACGAAACCAAGTCTTGGCTCAGGAAGTAAAAGGACTACATATAGCAAACCCAGTATCAACTTCAGACCCCACCACCGGTTGTTTTTCATCCTTGCGGTCCAGGGAAATTTGGAGCCTAGGTTCCGGTACAGTGAATCCAAAGGCAGTTCCTAGGGCGCCTAATGATTGCGCCTTCCCATAGCCTTCTGAAACCGAGAGGCCTGCAATTAGGTTCCATTCACTTACATGTATTCATGAATTCTTCTTTTTAACTTCCGTCCCGTTATTACTTGTGGCGACCACTAATAACTAACTACATATTTATTCTCAGGAGTTAAAATTTGAACTTATTTATAACTAACTACAGTTGTTGTTTGTATATCAGATTATTTGTATATACAAGGTGTCCGTGAATTGCGCGTACAACGTTAAAAAACTACAAAAAGGGTTCCAGTTCTCTCCATTCCCAAGCCGGCTAAGATCGTACATAAAATCGCCAAATGCTTCTGAGCAATTAGTCTAACCTCCTTCCTACAGAAGACTATGGAGCGACTAGTAGAAAGATATCTTAGGAAAAATACTGTAGCGGAGAGCCCCCTACATATCACTCAACATTCCTACGAGGAAGGTAGATCAGTCGACTCAGCACTACACTCTGTAGTAGAGTATAAGGAGAAAGGATTGAAAAGGCGAAGTCACTGTAGAAATATTACAAGACATATAGGAATCTTTCGATAACACCTTTATAGGTCGACGTCTATCGCCCTGTAAAGTGTGCAATCGAAAGCCGGAAGGCTACCGTTTAAGAGAAAATAAAAAAACCTCTTGTCTATATCATTAAAACTCCATCATTATTATAACAATGGATAATATATACACACACATGTACCATTAATTAGTAATTCTACGTTCAAATATTCATTAATTTCTTATTAAAATGCTTCTTAATTCGAATGTTTATTTTCTAGACAGTTAACTCGCCATATTAACAGTGTTTTTATGTTACATGTTATACCACGTGCGGCTCAAAACGATGCAAGAAAAAGATAGAAGTACTCACTATCTCTCTCGTTCATAACTGAGTTCGAAATTCAAATGGGAATTTCTCCAAACCTAACCTAACTAACCTAATTTTACATAAAATCTAAACTACTAACCTATTTAATTCAAAATTATAAATTTAAATTAGGTTTGAGGTTCGGTTAGGTTAGATAGGTTTGGTTTGAAGACATTTCCATTTGAATATTCCTCTGTTATGGCGGGAGATGGCGAGTACGTCACTATTGTCCAGATCATGTCACGTAGGTCTTGGATTGTAAATGTTTGAAATGGTTGCCTAATAATAATAATAATGATAATAATATACTTTATTTTGTAAAGCTTATATCTTCACAATATACATGTAAGAAACCATAGCAGAAAACGCGTCAAGAAAATAAGTACAAACAGAAAAACCGTACAGGACAGAGAGTAGAGAGAATTGAGAATTGAGGGGCAATTATTTCTGGAAAGTAAATATGGCGGGTTAACTGTCTAGAAAATAAACATTCGAATTGAAAAGCATTTTAATAATAAATTAATGTATATTTGAGCGTAGAATTACTGATTAATGGTACATGTGTATATATATTATCCATTGTAATAATAACAAGGCATTTTAATGAAGCAGTGATGGAGTTTGAATGCTATAAACAAGAGGACTGTCAGGGAATTTTTTTTTCATTTTCTCTTAAACGATAGCCTGCCGGGTGGCAAAACAATTTCAGATTTGGATTCTGGGCACCAAAATTAGTAAGTGAACATTTTTTCAGTGAATTGTGACTACCGCCACTATACGGTATAACTACAGCAGCGGTAATAGAAGATGAAAAAAGAAAGGTGCAAACTGCAGAAGGAACTGTTGCCATAGAAGACTGCAATGAGGAAAATTATATATATTTAGATTTTCAGTAGTGGAATATATATCTGACAGAAAAGACGATGAAAAAACAATTACAAAAGTTCGTATAATGAACTTTGTAAATACTACAGAGTGGAGTATAAGCGTAAACATTTCGACCTTAGTGTTCGCAGAGCAAATTATATATGACTGAATATAATATACAAGAATTAAAGACTTTTCATTATGAAAAATGTAATTTCAACTCACTCCTATGTCCCCCAGCGACTCGTAGGACCATCACACTTACTTCTAAGCCCATCCCACTTTTTACTAAGCTCCTCCCACAAAATATTAAGCCCTCCCACCATTTCCTAAGCTTTGAGATAAGTAAAAACTATTAACTGATTCTCTATGAACGAATAGAAAGCTACCTGTATGCCAATTTCAGTCAAAGCTTGAGACCCAATAAAATACCTACCAGTTTTCTTCTATAGTCGTCCAGTTATTGCCCAATATTCGCTACTCGAACACCAAAGTTAGAGGTTTTGAAAAAAATTTCTCAATATACTACACTTAAGATTACAGATATTAAACCAAATCAATTGAAAATATATTTACCTATCAATTAAGTTTTTCAGTCTAAAACAAGTGACAACTTACATATTTTCACGCTGAAAACCCCTATTCATATAAAGGACCTAGGTTACGGAGTAACAGAAATGGCTACGGGGTATAGCTCATCCACAATCTTCTGGCTTTGCTGCTTCTATCTTGTAGAATCGTGCAATGTATTGTTCTCCAATAATATTTTTCTTGTACTAGTCTTCATGAACTAGCATAAAATATTAGTCTGACCAGAAAACTCAGAGTGATATATCTTCCTTCTAAGGTTATAAGTGAGACTACACTCAGCCCATTCCAAAATTTCAGACAAGGTTGTCTGATTCGCAAACCAATATATTTTACGACCGACATTTTCAAGCGCTTGTTATTGACTGTTTGCTTAGTATATTCTGAATCTGTTATGCGACATTCGGCATGATTCACTCTGCACATGGCGATTAATCATCCGGTACAAAAATCTATTACACAGGGTGTTAATGAATAACTACGGAAGATTTTAGGAGGTGATTCCTCAAGTCATTTTAAGACGAAAAGTTCCCAGGAACATATGCCCGCAAACATTTCGTTACCGAAATACAGGGTGTTGATATCTTCATTTTTATTCGAATAATTACTACAGTTTTTCAGATACTCAGTTCAAATTCAGCTCATAGGTGCCTTTTCAAAATCAACATAATCAGATCACATAAGCAATTGCAAAAATCTACAGGGTGGTACCTTCTCAGTGGCTAAGTGTCCTTTCTAAGCCTACAACTCTTTTTCAATACGCCCCGAGCAATTTGAAAAACTTTAATTTTTTTTAATTATTATTAAATTTTTAGTTAATTAATGTTTCAAGTTTTTCCCGCTCGTTACTAGATGGCGTTATTCGTTTTTGGTATAGGTTATTCGGATATTAGAAAACCTTTTCGAGTCGAATGATTGAATTGTCATCGTTCCTTGATGATCATGCAAAGTTTTGAATAAATTTGATGTCTTAAAGTGGATTGAAATTACGTTTGAAGAATCCGTTGTATGGATTGATTTGATAAATAGATACATAGAGGCGGAGCTGATAAAATTGTGTTCAAAATGATATATCGGTATTCCCATATTCTGTGGCTTTACTATAGGTTTGTTCCAACAGAGAATCAGAGACCTGTTTCTGATGCGTTCCAGACATTTCTCATACAGTAACAGTGCGCAGGCGTAAATATTCATCCATTTCAAACTAGTAAGGAATTCCTCTTGGAACACACGGATTCTGTGACAAGGATAAAGATTGAGTAAAGAAATCGGCTTGTAGTATAGATATTTTTCGTTTTCATTAAATTACCATAAACTGAGCATCATCCATTAGGGGAACTATTTCTTCTAAATAATTTTCATTTTTCGGTCTCCACTGTTCTTCAAGTAGATCTTCCAGAATCACTTATCGCAGATTCATCATCTGAAGATGATGAAATATCGCTTATTTCAACGCCAATAAAATTCCAAAAAATTATCACTAACCAAACTCCAAAATTACAACACAATAGTCAATAATAAACAAGTTAATCACTCATTCCGAAGAAAAATTCAACCACAGAATAAATTTACTTGTTGCACTGCTCATTGCGCAGGTTTGCGACACTTGATTTGCTTTTCGTCAGCAAACTCGTCTGACCGTCATAATTTAGTCCGAAGATTCAATTGGAACACCCATTTCATAGTTTGAGCCAAGTTTGAGAAATGCCAGAAAAGCTCTTGGAACGTAGTTTAACACACTGCACAATCATGACAGTCCGTGACTGTTTCTAATTGCTGAAGAAACAAACCTCATATCAACAATAGTGTGGTTCACAGAACAGAATGGATCTTTTCTCTGGTGTGGTTGTATGTCATGAGTCAACTGTCAATCGTGTCTACTGTCAAGTACCTGAGGTTTGGATATGAACTTGATTGAATAATTTAATTGGGGGAGAAGTATTTATTACCTACCAAAATGTCCACTTTCCAAGTAGCTAAATGTTTAGCAAAATTATCCAAGCTATCTTCTAACCACTCCAAAGTTCTTGTCACATCTGTAAGAAATCATTGGAATAAAGACCATAAACCTGGTCCGTACCCCAAAACCGAGAGTGAAAGATTAGCTGCAGCGAAAAAGTATGGCGTACACCCAGCAGAATATGAAGCTTATGATGACGACGGAACAGGATACGGAGATTATCCAAAATTTAAAGCTGAATCTGGAGATTCCAAAGACCCTTTCTATCCTTGGGATTACCCTGAACTCAAAAGAAATTTTGAAGAGCCTCTACATGTGGAATTCGACCTGATAAGAGAAGATCGTTATGATGTCACTACAAAATATACTCCCTCTTGTAAAATACAATATCTTCAATTTATTGGTGTTATGTCTGGTTTATATCTTATGTTTTGGATTTGTGAACATTTCAAATGCTTTCATGCCGCTATACCTAAGCAGTATCCTTCAGATGGAAAGACACATTATACTTTTGACTAAGAATATGTATATGTTATGTTGAAATAGTTATTACATAATCAATTTGAAACAGTTTGAATTAATGTAATTTTCCAATAGTATCACCAGTTTCAAGTAGCTATGAATGGGATAAATGATGAAATCATCTGTATCTATTGTGTTTTATTATATTGAAATCAAAATTTATGAATGCCTATGAGTATGATTTATTTTTATCATACCAAGTACATATTATTCTCTATAAGATATAAAACAAGTTTTAACTGTTGTAATTCTGATGCCCTTGAGCTTTGTATATATGGGAATGTTTTAAGTGGAAGATTAGAATATTGAAAATTAATGGATATATACAAGTGAAAAAATATATCATAAGCATACAGCCAAACCAATCAATGTTGTGTAATTGCCATGCTTCCATAGTAACTGAAATTACCCATTTGCTTTTAAAGGAAATCTTAAATAAATTTTCGGTGAAAGGACAGAGTTGCAAGACTTGCTGATGTTTTTAATATTTTTAATAGAATTCTTTTTTATAGATTTCATCTTCACAGATAATGGTTAACTTTGTGTAGAATTATTGGTAAATTTTACTCAGGTGAAATAAAAGACGATAATAAAGGGAAGTTACCTATAATAAGATTTTGCAATTGAAATAGGTACATCATAGATGAGTATAAAGAGTTGTTTGAACCCTAAAATTATTCAAACAACATGCAAATTGCTAACTATAAATGCGTGTATTCAGTATAGCTATTTGATGAATATAAATATATGAACCAAAAGATCTCAAATAACTTGTTCTTTTTGAGATAAATCTGATGAATGATTTTAGATGATAATCTTCAGGTTTTCCAATTCTCTTCGCTTTCCTGCATTAACAAGTAGAAAGTCAGTTTACCCTCAATCCTGTTTATATTTCTGTATGTTTCATTGATAATATGGAACTTAACTAGCTGGATTATGCGTTAATATAATGATTAATCATTATTATTGATTTTATGAAAGAAATATCTATTAAATACTAGTTTCCATACAGAAAATGGTGAATATTATAATTATCACATAATATATAATTAAAATAATCCTCAATATAAAGCACAGAGAAGTGAATTTGTCAACTAAAAACACAGTCTAAAAACTTCGACTGGAGATAGTTCAGTAAACTAAAATGTAATTTGGGAAGAGGGCTAATTTTAGTAAATTATCTATTAATACTGTCGATTTTAGGAATATTTTCATGGGATTCATTTAAAATAAGATATTGACAGAATCAAAAGAACACATTTATTTTCTGACAATTTATAAAATATTTACATAACTGAATGCTAAATCTTTGACCAGCTAATTGCACAAAAACACGATAGAATGTGAGCGATTTTAAAAATTTAATCTATTATCTATATCAAATAAAATAAGAATTTTACACTATAAATTTTTAACTTCAGGACCTATCATATCAAAACAAATTAAATTTTCTAATATTTGACGAAAGTTTATTTGGTTGATAAACTTCAATTCTATAGTTACACAATGAATAACTTCTCACGGAATATCCAAATGCAATATAACAAATGTGGAATTCAATTATCTTTCTTCATTCTTGGATTCGTCATTCGTAAATTATTGAATCCTTCCTGGATCCATTTCAGCAATAAATAGTATAATAGCAAACAAGGAAAAGGCTAATACAATGCTAAGCCATAGGATTATGTTGAAAATGATAGGAAAGTCTTCTGAATAATCTGCAGCAAGATTCATGTCCGTATCCTAAAAATAAATAATGAATTTCAATCTTTGAATTGAGTAGAGGGTGGTCCAATTCCAATGTTATGGTTCGGCAGCTAGGTGAAATAATATACCTAGAGAAAAAAGACCCTTCCTTTATCTCTCTTTATATTTTCCGGGGTCCAGTTATTCAAAATTTCTCGAATTTTGGGGAGGAAATTGTCATATGGTTATCATCAAAATGAGTTTGATTTTCTACAGCCACTCTATGGTGAAAAAAATCGATAGTGTGAAAAGAAAATCGGTTCAGCGGTTTTCGAGTTATGATGCAAACATTCTTTTTTATATAAATGAACCCTATGAGATTTTACTTTTGTTGAATGCAGTATTATTTTTCTTCTTCCCGAAAAATATAATAAATGTAAACGATTTCTTCTTTTTTCACGCAAATACCAAAATTATCTCAATTTTATTCACTTGGTACATGGCAATCAACAATTCATGTTGTTTCATGGCAGAAAACCAGAGATTTTATGAGTCTCATCTAAGACTATGGCTGTTTCAATGATTTGATTTTATGTAACTTGAATGATAAAAGTAAAGAAATTTTGAATAACCCAAAAGCAAACAATGTTTGTACCGGTAAACTGGTTCAGGGAAAAGAGATCGAGAGATTGAAATGGGAGGGGATTTTTTCATTTCTCTCTAACTATATTTCAACTAGGTGCCATACTGAAACATCAAAATATGCTCTCTTTATACAACTAATAATAAATGGCACCCGATCAATTGTTTCATATTTATTATTGATAGATATTATATTAGAACACTAAGAAACTGAATTTCATTTTATAGAAAAAAATTAATTAAAAAAAATGAATGCACTTACAGGTGCATCGGCAAGAATACTTCTTGTCCTGCGAGTATGGCTTGCATCACTCGATATAACTGAGAAAAGAACAGCCCCATTGTAAGCTTTCTTGAATGCAATGTTCAAGTTGTAAATTGCCTCATTTAGTAGTTTTTTGGCTTCTTTTATCTCTGTTGAGTTGTCGCCATAAAGGTCAACCAATGGATGCAAACTGGATACTTTGAACCAGAAAAGATCTGGTACACCATCACTTCTAAGACTATTTGGAACCTTAAAGAAAACTCAATTTCAGCAAATTATGCTTCATAATTTGAATAATGAAAAGTGTCATCATGAACAGTAATCTAAATTACATTGAGTATAATATAATAAACCGGCAACCCTGCTGTTTACGCTGACCACTTCGCGAATCGTGTACCTAGCCGACGGGAAATGTTTACGAACGATTTAAATTTCAACCAGTGTTGCCAGATCCCTTTTCCTGGTGGATTTTTTCAACTTCAGTGATTTTGAGGTTATTATTGAAGTCACGTAAAAAGTATTTTCTCATTGTTCAGCCACTTTTTTGCGTAGATTGCAGTGGATGAGCCGATTTTTTTTTTATTCAGCTCAACAGACATAAAAGTGTAATTTCAATTTTTGTCATTGAATTTGGTTTCCAGCTTGTTTACAGTGATCTCCAAAGATTTTCTCTTGACGTTTAACCTCTAACTGCAGTAGGCATCTTCCGAGCCGATGCAGAGAATTTTATTGAGAATTCTACTACTATTTTTATTTCAATACTCACAGAGATAGTGATGCTCAATTTGTACCCCATCTTGTTATGTAAAAAAAAACTTCCCTCGAATTCATAACCTCTTCTTTTTTGTTTGTTTTATGGACCTACAGTTTATAGTGGACTCCGAACCACTCACCTAGACCGTGCAATGATAACTGCCACCTCTGAGGATTGCAAGTTATCTGGCTTTCGGAGGTTATGGAATCAACCTATCTCGCAAATTTGCGGGAGTAAATGCGAAAAATATTGAGTTTTTCCATGATAAATATGTGATGAGAATCATATGATTATGTTAGATATTTCTTAATTGAGTGTACAATTCTCAAATTATTACCCTGTAGTATGAGCTAAATAGTAAAGGTTCTAGCGTACAAAAATATTTTAAAGCAATTCATATTCTGCACTCTGATTGTCAGAAAATTTATATTAAACAAGGGGAAATATTTTCCCTCAATTTCATCTATCATGTTGAACTTATTGAATTACTGAAACGAGGGGTCAGATTCGAATATCATCATATAATTATTTTGGAAACTCTTTAGATTTTCAAAACATCTTTTGCTATACCTCACTACCCTGTCTAAAAGAACTCTAAATACATATCTTGCGAAAAAATACGAGTCACACATGTCACTTCCTGATTAGGAGTGTTTTGCTATCGGTTTTACTTCAATAGTATATCTTATTTCCTTTGCTATTTCATTTTCATCGTTAGGTAATCAAATCTCTGACGTGAGATGAATCGTGGCAACACTGGCTACAAATGGAATACTTTCAAGAAACATCTGTTCGACTCGGCAATGGATGCGTGACAGAGGTCAGCATAAACAGCAAGATTACCTAATAAACCTTTCCATACTTTCTAATTTACCCAAAACAAAAATTATATCTTAAAACAATACATAAACTTGACTTTTTACAAAATAAATCATTTACCTGATCAGCAATTGAGTTTAATAAATCAATTTCCCTCAGAAATTCCCTATCTTCTGCATTATTCTTCAGAAATTGCAGTGTGCTTTTTCTGGGTTTAATATTTTTAATGTTCTTGAATAAGTCATTGCCAGATACCTGCAAGTAAAACTTTAATCTGAACCACTGCTGTACTCAAGAAACTAGTAAAAAATGTTAATGTTTCAAGTTCTATAATATTATGGATGTTGATTTATAGATAAACTCACATCTTCTAAACCATTTTGAAGATTGATATGGAAAACTTTGGGGTCAGCTTCGGGATATCTTAAATTGATACGATCTCTTACAATCTCGAATATGTTTTCATCCTCCAAATCTGTTTTCAATGGAAAATTGTGACCCTTAATTAAATTGATTGAGGAAACACCTTCTACTGATACTGTAGCAATCGCTTCAGCCATGTAAAATGGGTTACTAATGAACATTCCATCCCAGTTTGAAAACTGGGAGTTTGAGAAACCTAATGATGCAGAATAGACTTCTCCTAAAGTGCTCTCTTTTAACTGATGGTGACCCTTGAATGAAATACTCCTTGGTTGATTTAAGATGGAAAATTCACCCTCTAACTTTCCTGAAATTCAAATGATTGACGGAAACGATAATTCTGATGAAAAGACAGCACATACCTAAGGTCAATAAAGACGCTAAAATTAACGGAAAAGTCCACATTTTCTTTACGTCTGTGAAACTACGTTTTTACAGGAACACCCTTTCTAGTTTCTTGACAATTCGTAAAATCATGTGTCTGGTTTTAATCATATGATCGAATCGATTGGCCCTGTTCTGGGATTGGTTCGCTTCAATAACCATAGATAAAAAATTCATGTTCTTATTTTATTTTCTTCGGGCAGACTATTTCTAAAGAATAGTTCTATAGTTAGTCAAATTTTCAAGTGATGAAAAAGATGTAAACATTTTAATACAAAAATCTGAAGCTGAGTAGTGACATTACATTTTTTCGAGTAATTTCATTTTGCCCTCATCACTCTCTAACCTACAAATATAAATAATTATCTACGCATGGCCGGATGAACAAATCCTGGTTTAAATTATCCACAGTATTATAGATAATGAACGATCAAACTTGTTTCAAGGCGGTTACAGACATAACTGCAAGCTTGACAAGCATGCATGATGAAACAATTTGTACAAATAAACTGTAGCGTCTGTACGAAAATCTGGTGCAATCATTTTCGTATTGACACTACAGTTTGTTTTCACGAAATAAGCACAACAAGCGACATACTAGATATTATGTGTGTAGCCCCCATTTATTTTGTATTCCACTTTTGAAGCAAGATGGGGGTCAAAATGGCGAACGGATAAGAAGAGATAATTCAGAATTCTTTTTCTTTTTTTTTCTATGAGCTCGACATCGAAGTCATTTACTCATTCTCTGCTAATTCTATGTTCAAACAAGGTTCCACATAGAATTAGATAGTTTCACCAGAGTTGGGAAATTAATTCGCGTTCGTACTTGAATAGAGTTGACAGCTCTCAACTCTATTAAAACTCTTCTGTGGTAGGAGATCAGCTGGTTTATCAGCTGTAACCAATAGTAGAACGATAAGTATAAGTTTTCGCAGATACTTATTATTCACAAATTTATATCAACAACAACATTCAAGACGGTTCTTCATTATACCTTGTTGAAATACAATCACAAATACGCCAAAGAAGAAGTGTTATGAAAGGAGAACGTGCTATGCCATACAATCTATACACTATCGATTTCCATAAAATTTTCAACACAAAAAACTTTCATTGCGGAACATCTATCTTCGAGTGTCACAATTATTTTATTTGTGTTTTGAAGAGAAAGTGTACTAAGGAAAACAGAAGAGATAACTTCATGCGGTCCACCATGGAAATGTAAGTATAGATATAAAATTAATCTCAAACTATTTGTACAATTCTCCATAATAGAGATGAACTGCTGGAAAATGACGAAATCCTTTAATTTATTTTCTCAATTATTTTAGCGAAGATTATTTTAACAAGAGATATCCATAATTACAGGGATTGCACAATACTAGGATGAATTACAACAATGCTTTTGGAAGTCTTACAAAGAACATGCGCAATAAGCAAGCCGTGTTTATATCAACTCTTGTTTTTTTTTCATGTAACGGGAACCGCAGCGTAATGGTTTCCAACAATTGTTCTAGTTCTCCATTGTTGGCAAATTGAAGGCGCAACTATTACTTAATGTTGGGCATACTAACGGTGTTAGGCATAATTCTTGGCTTTTCTTACTAGAAAATTATTTTTCATGAAAAATTTTAAATTCTGGCAACGCTGTCGTACTTCGATCTTTGGAATTCTCCAGACAATTTACACACACGATGAGTCATTACCTTGTGACCTTTCGTGAGTTTCATTGGTGGAAAATGACGGCATACCAACCAATGGAAGTATGTTGTTCTGGGAATTCCAATTCTCTACGCATCTGTATAGTGTATAAGAAAGAGTTAAAATTATATCGTTTGCTCTCTTACACAAATGATTACGGCGTTTCGCATCGACGCTGCCACCGAAATTATAAAGAGAGGCGCTTTTGGGAGCGTTTCACAGAATTATAAAAAGTAGCATAAGGATCAGTAAAGTTGATGGTTGATCCGCATTCCTAAAAAGAGATTTTTACCCAATTGAAATTTTTTGTGGAATAATTCAATTAATTTTTAATACTAAGCAAGTGATTTATTCGTGGTATCGAAAAAAAAGACTCTTGGACAAGTTATATTTGGAATTGTGAGCGAAGATTTGGGCAGTTGCCTACATAGGTAGATTTTCGTGTTAATTGCTCTACATACTGAGTGGCAACGCTTACAGTCTATTTTAGGTGAGTCTTTCACGTACATTTGCGAATTTATTAGTTTTTAAAAATATATTCCTTGTTTGTTATAAGTAATGGTTATTGCACAATATTTGGAGATATTCAGTTCACAGAAAGCGAATTACTTTCTTTTTTATAGTTATTCAATCTGTTTTACATTATTTGCGCAATAATGTTCAAAATATAATTTATTAATATGTAGTAATTGTTTCTCTGTATGCATAGCATAAATTTAAATTTTTCTTAGTTAATTTATTGTAATGTAAAATAGAATTGAAACCTGTACAAATAGTTTTGTTCGAAAAGCTTTTTTTCAGTTGTGCTTTTCAGAAATCATTTACAATAAGGTATCCGGAATTGTAATTATTATAGGAAATTTGACGGGAATTTTTCACTAATATTTTATGTAACATGGAAAATGCGATTAGTTTTTCCATGTCGATATCGAATATCTGTGATATTTTGATGAACTAAGAAAGCTATTCCATTATAATCCAGTAACCAATTATCTCCCAGCATCTTATTGACTTGAGGTTTTATTAGATTGCGTTCCGTTTCATACGAGTCTCGACAAGTTGGAAACATAGCAGTATTCTATGAATCAAGGCCATTCAGTTTGCAATGTGCCTATCTTATCATATAATAATATCAATGTTTATTGAATAATCCTGTCATAGAATTATACGTTTTTGTATTGTTTGCTAATTAGAAATGTTTAATAGGGCATTTTATCAAAATTATCTGTTGCAATCGATTCTGAATGAAGTGTTTCGATTTAATTTTCGAAATAGAGGAGTTGAGCAAATACCTGTCTCTGATAAAATTGATATCTGAGACAATGACAAATTTCCTCATCTACAATAGTTGAATGTTGAATTTAATTATGAAAAGTTAAGATGAAATTAAAATCGATTCATACCTTTTTTTAGAAGGAAATATCTGGTATGGTAAAAAGATTTGCAACCAATTTTAGCTAAATTAGGATACATTCTATAGATTTTCTTATTCTTGCGCTTATTTCTCTAATTTCTTGAGTAAATTGCTTGAGACGATAAAAGAAAAATAGAATTTGTGTAACAAATCTATACAAGGGTATTCCATAAAGGATGAACAGAACTGAACAGTGAAATATGGATACAATTTTTCTAGAAATTTTCTGGATAATTGTTGAATATCCCATAATACTGTCAGGCGTTAATAAAAAAATCGAAACTCACGTAATTGGGAATCAAGAATCTGAATCTGAAGTCAATTTTTTTCCGATTTCCTTTAGTTTTTGAGAAACTAAGTCCCAAATTTCTCTGGTCATTGCTCCATGAAATCATTTCGGATTCTGGTATTTCATCCATTAATTTACACGCATGAATACAAGAAATTGATTAAATATGCTTCATTTTCTTCCGCCATATTTGCGAAATCCAATGAACCGTAGATACGACACAAAGAGATACAAGAATTGACGAAGATCATCATAGTGTGGATTGTTAAAATTCTATTTAGTTGAAACACAATTCTTCAGTGGCGGACTCTAACATTTAGAAACAGTTTTTCGATGGCAATATCAATTACCATCTGTACAGGATGGGCCAATTTCGATGTTTAGTAAGGCAGCTTGAATTAAATATTTTAGTTGAAGAAAAATGATTCCCTCCATCTGGATCTTTTTTCAAGGACCAATTCAGTAATGTTAAAATTTTACAGATAGTCCCTCCATTCTCGAGGTTTTTAAGATTTCTCAAATTTCGACAAAATCGTTTTGAGTAAAAATCAGTGGTGTAGAAAAAAACGCCTGCTTAGCGGTTTTCGAGTTATAATGCTAAAAAGCTTTAATTTTAATACGTTCCATGCGAGATTTACCTTTTCTTTAATGCAAAATTTTTTACTTTTTCAAAAATATTCAATACTTGTTCTCAATTAATTTTTGCATTCACAATTCTTTTTCTAAGAAAAACCTGAAATTGTCTCAATCTCATTCATTTAAATTAAAATCGGATTATGGTAATTTTTTGTGATCTCAGAGTGTGACAATTACATAGGATTTTAGTTTGGAAGTATACAGTGGTCCCTCGGTAATCCAACAAACCTTTGCAGGACGGCGTCGGAACATAGTATTTGTAGGATTGTAGAGTACTGCTTCAGATCAACAGTTACAATCTGTTTAATTATGAATTAACGATTGCTGTAATAAATTGCTTTTTTTGTTCAACGGTCCACTTTTTGAATTTTTTCCAAATATCAAAATCGAACAGCTTGTTTGTCATATGTTCAAAGTTCTTTCATTTGAAGGGGTTAAAAGGGTAGGTTGAATATTTTGCTTACTAAAGAATACAATTCTTACCAAGGAGAATTTTTCAACTCACCCTTGCCAATTCTTACCTTACCAAAATATTCTACTCATTCAAATCTGCAGCGTTCGACATAACAATAGAATTTACTATAATTATCAAGTTTGATTAATTTTCTTTATTTGAAGATGGATTCTTTTGATCCATTTATCATCAGTTTACGCGGCAATGTCACATAGGTTTAACTTGTTTGTAGCATTGAAAGTGATTGTCTAACTAGCATAACTGTGGGGGAAACCTAAACTTGAGGAACATGGCGGAAGAATTTTCAAGAAAATAAATATTTTATAATATATTTTCTGAAGAGATAAAAAACATATACGTAAAATACTTATTTATCGTATTCATGTATATAACAATAATAACAAAATGGCTTCAAAAAGCATTGGCCGTAATAGAATAATTATAATCGAAGAATTTTTTCTCAAAATTTAGAGGGGTCTTGAATTGAATTCAGATTCGGATTCGGAGCCCCAAAATTAGTGAGTACTGATTTATTCAGTTTTTACAATTATCCAGGAAATATTCTCAAATATTTTGGAATATTTAGTGATATTGGAATGTTAATTTGAATGCATTTTTTTTTATTGCAGGTTGAGAGTTGTCGGCACTCAACTTTTCACTTGGTGAGTTCCCAGAGGGAGTCAACATTTCTATAACAGAACGCAGAGACTATAATGTAAGTAACCCATTACATTGTATTTTACAAGAATGCTTTGAAATTTATGATAATTTTTATATTCAATTCTAATCATTTTTGTATAAAATTTCGTTTCAGGATATTGTATGTCCCGTTCCCTTGAAAATTTCTGGGATTAATATGTTTTCTTGAATATTTGATAAGATATTTCAGGGATTGAAATCAAGCCTTTTCTAATTATTCCTTTCAAGGCGTTGTGATCATTGTTTCCTAGAAGACGATAGACGTGGTTTTACCTTTATTTTTCCTTTACTTTTTCACCTCTCTGTATAGTATACAATGCTGCTGGTTGTACTATGTGAGGAGCTCTAGATATTTAAAGGCGTCTGTTGCTCGATTTTCGAAGGAAACCAAGTTGCACTTTGTTGGGAAAACAACGCAAGTACCGCAGATCTACCCTGCAATTATTACTTGCGTTTCACTGTTTTAGTATAAACCCCCGAAAAGTTCAGTGGGAACTAATCCTTGTAACACATTTTTTTATAAAAATTTGAACAAAATTTTGGCGAACGTACTATACCTTTATCTATCGAATGTATTTCCCGATATCCTAGTTTATATCAATGTCGCAAGTACCTTATTTTTAACACAGCGGTACTCGACCTTTTTTTTATATACGGGCCATAAACACGTTTTAGTCATGGTATAGAAGTCCGCAATTAAAAATTTGCTTCAATAATGGAAAAAGTTGATATCATGATTAAGATCTTTCACGACCAATACTTTTTTTAACAAAGATGTTAGTCATCTACTTTAATGTGATTTTTGACACTGTGATTGCTTTTTCAAAACATTGTCAAGATTTGGCATGTTGCATGTTGCCTAAGAATCTGTAAGTTTGTTCCTGTACTCGCTCTTGGTGTATTTAACTATTGAAAAAAGACGTTTCGCACACGTACGTAAACTCTAAAGATGTTGATAGGATTTGGATAATTCTTTAGAGGCTTCATTATTTGGAAAACAATGCTTTAAAATTCTACATATTCACTATTTTCTGTTTGTGCCTTAAACTGAACTTATCAGTTGGTGTATTTTAAACTGAAGCCAACTCTGAGGTAGTAATTGTTTCTAGTTGCCTTGTGTTTTCTACTAGTAAGGAAGGTTTAATTTTTCTTAGGTCATAGAATCTTATTTGGTATTCGTTGAATAGTTCAGCTATATAAT
This sequence comes from Cryptolaemus montrouzieri, assembly GCA_013387265.2. Lineage (NCBI taxonomy): Eukaryota > Metazoa > Arthropoda > Insecta > Coleoptera > Coccinellidae > Cryptolaemus > Cryptolaemus montrouzieri. The sequence continues at coordinate 3,632,354 of JABFTP020000124.1, read as the reverse complement.
TGGAAATTATAGAGCAGTTTTTCTTGAAATCTTGGTATGACCTCTGTAGTCGTTGTCATAATTGAAAATATTCACAACTTTTTGTCTTGTATTTCTCTATGGAAAATATTTTGCTTTCTTCAAAAGCTAACACTGAATGGGCTTTATCGGAAGCTATGTTATTTTCACCTTGTAAACTCCGATAAAGCTATTAAATTTTTGTGTGATATAACATAGAGAGGCTAAAAGACACCACCTTTCGTCATTTCGAAATTCAGAGTACACTTTATTATTTTGCTCTGAAAACAGCTTTATTTCATGGTTCAGGAAAAAACATTTCCTCAACTTTTTGTCTATAAGCTATTGCATCGAGATATGCAAAAGGACGTCGGTATGGTAACTTCTTAGTTCTTCCAAAAGGCTCTTGAATTTTGTATGGATCAATTCTCTTCCTCGTATATAATAACAAATATTGATATAACTGTCTAAATTACTGCATCTATTTCTGGATCTAAAGAACGCTCGAACACGGTTGATGAATAAAACAGAGAAGTTTTATGAAATTATTTTCATTATACTTTTTTTTACAAAGCAATATATCCATTTTCGGATCCAACCATTAGTCATCTGTTCACTCACACACGATTTTTTTTGTATGTCAGAATCATTCTGCACCGAAAAATTGCAAATAATGTTCAGGTAATATTTGTCCCGGGTTTTGCGATGTAGGTAAAATAACTGCGTCGGAATAGAAAGCCCAGCAAATATCTTGTACTTTCTTAGGTTTTCCAAAACATCACCGTGAATAGATTTGAAAATGTGTTCAATAACCTCATACAGGTTGAATCGGTGAGCTGTATTTTTTGTTTCAGCCGGTATATATTTCTTGATGCTCTAAAAGCATTATCAAAATATTCTTTCGCGATTTCTGCATCGGTAAATGGTTTCATATGCTCACCAAGAACGTAACAAATTTTATATGACGCCTTAGTTACATCAGAGATCTTGTTTTGATGCCACGAACATTACATTTTGTTATTGGTGCAATAACCTCCTCAATAAAACGCAATTTTTCATTTCTTGAGAAAAATTCAAGAGAAAACGTATCGTCAAATAATTTGTTTTATGGTAAAATGACGAGAAATATTAAATTTCTTCAATACTTTCACGTCTCATCAAACAAGTGCTGCACACTTTCCCAGGTACAAAAAAATAATTTATTTGTAACTCCAGACCGACCATTTACAAAGATCCGGTGGGCCGCAGGTTTCGTTCTTAACTCCATAAAACCAGGATCTTTAAGACATCAATTTTTTGCTTTACTTCTTCCTATTTCTGTTTCTACTATTCAGGCATCATATGGACATTAAGTAACGAATGTTTGCTTTCCAAGCAAAAATGGGCCTCTTTTGACTATCTATGTGAAATTGAAATAGTTTCAATAGAAATCCTGGGTCCCTTAGAACGCAGAAACGTGTTGAAATCGGTACTCCCCACTAAAAATTTACTTTTTAGCCTCGTTCAACATGGAATCGCAAGCTGTCTTCCCCGCATCATCTACAAAATGGCGAGAACTTTCAGTCAATCAACAACCCAAATACGGAATTAAACATGCTGCAACACGACACAACAGAAATGGATTCCAAGATATATCTCTTGGTCAACCCTTACGAGGTAAATCCAGGCAGTTGGCAACACCAACTCATCGACGCAAACATGAAAGCACAAGTAAGTAGTAAGCAGTAAGTAGTAAAATTCTTGTTTAGCGTAAGTTTTTGCTTCGGAATGTGCTTCAAGGGAGCTTTCTAACGATTCCTAATTGTTGTTTCAGATAACTCCTGTTTCGGAGAAGGAGAATACTGTAAATCTCAGTACTGGACAATTCCAGGAAGTAGTCTCAGAAAAGGTCAAAGTAGAAATGGAGGAATTTTCAGACCTTGGAGATTTGATAACAACATTAAGGGGGGGCTCTGTCATGGATGAGTTTACTCTGTCAACAGTTGGTGAGTTGATATTCATTCACAAAAAACACTTCATATATCTGGTTATCACAAGAAGAATATCAGTCCTTTTGTCCTGTCATAAAAAATACATCAACCTCCAAGGAAGCTCTCATTTATATTAGATTACCAAGATTAAAATTTTGATATTTACAGAACTGTGATTAGGATTACTATCTGGCTTTGAAAGTGTTCTTTCACATTCCACCATATCCTAATAATTTTAGGTTGAGAACGCGCCTATTGGTAGTCTTTCTAAGGAGGTATCTGGGATTCTGGTTTTGGGCTCACGAAAATAATCAGGAAGCCCTTTCTGATCAACTCATCCACATTTTCATTTTCCGCCTCCTCGAAAAATACAGTGATTTGATAGACTTTCATTCAAGGAGTAATATTCAATCTTCAGTTGAATGTTGAATATCCTTCACTGAAGTAGCTAGTTCTCTGATCTACTCGTTACAATCATCGTCACCCTGGGTCACAATAATAGTGATACAATCTAGTCAGTTGAATATGAGCAACAGATTGCAGTTTCTTTATCGTTTGAACTCATCAGTTTTGTATACTCACACTTCAAGCCAGACTGTCACCTATTCGTTTCAATTCGTTGTAAGGTACCGAGTATATATATACATATACGCGTGGCGCCCTCCAAAAAATCGACACGGAAGACTACCAGAGCCACTTGGGAAACGATGAAAATATACATATAAATAAATAAATAATACTTTAATAAATCAAAAACCATACAGGTGTAGATAGATTGTATCACTTCTCTCCTTATTATAGAGTAGATTAAACTATAAGTATCACTAATATTATGGCTTTGGTTGACGATGATTATGATAAATAGGTCGGGAACTAGCTCCTTCAATGAGGGATATTTAACATTCTATGGAAAGTTGAATATTGCTCACTAAACAAAAGCCTTTACCATGTAAATTAGAACTCTCGAAAAACTTCGCCATTGTGAATTTCTTGACTTTACATCTCCAGCAGATCTAAAACACCGCATCTTAGAGTTCTTAAACTTCTGCATCTAATACATTTTCCACACATATATCATTGTTCCGAGACAATATTTAGATTCATTAAGTAAAAAGACGTACTAATTAAAGATTTTTCGAAAATACGATATATTTCTCATAAGAGAAACATTTCATTATGACACAATCACTTATTGTATAAAGGTTCCTTTTCATTAGAGCGTTTTGACACTGATTCGGATGATCACGTGATTTTCAGCGTTGACGCTAGAAAGTTGAGATTTCTGAACTCTATAGCGTCAGACGCTATAAGAGACAAGTGACAAGTTTATATTTTCCGTCTTCAAGGGTTGCCAATAAAAACCTTGAGGCAACCAGTTTTCCTCGATACAAAATGGCTTGTCTTTATAGACATTCAGTTATTGAGTCATATTAGCTTTCGATACTCGAATATTATAGTTAGAGGTCTTGAAAAAAGAATTTCGCAATATATAACACCAAAGATTCCAGAAATGATACCAAATTAATGAAAAATAGACTTCATAATACATCAATTAAGTGTTTTAACCTATAATAAGTGACAAATGACATATTTTGACGCTGAAAACCCCTTTTCAAGGGAGCGTCATGATTTCATAGAGAAATAGGTCACATTACCATTTTTACGCTTGAAACGAGCGTCAAAACGCTCCAATGAAAAGGCACCTTTATACAGAGTGCTCATAAAAGTTGCCTCAAACGTCACAATAAGATAGATTAGGTTAAGATATCAAAAAAATCTATTTGATATCGAAAAGTTTTCTGTTTTCGCGCTAATCCAAGTTGAAAAAAAATTACTATTTCTGTCATATGTTGTTCCATAAAATGCAGAGAAAAAATGTTTTTGGGGTGCTATTCGATTATGCCGTAATCGATTTGATATACAATCATGCAGAAATTATTTGGCACTAAGTTTTGTAATGTTATTTTTTAGTTGGGGGGGGGTGTAGTCAAAATTGTTTATGTTCTCTGATTACTAAAGATCTGTTCTTATTTTCCGAATTTTTTTTTTGCGAATACGAAATGAGTACCAAGGTCATATTGGCCTTTCTATTCATAGATTTTGACCGCGTCTAGCATAATGACCTTTGAGACGGCTATATTTAACCTGTGGTTACAAAGTATTGATTATTATTGTATTTTGAATTTCAGAACCTGAAGAAATCGATTTCACTATTGGATCCAACGATTCGCTAGATCTGGAAAATTTTATTGATAGCCACGATTCTAGCAAACTTGGAACCAAACAAGTTTTTATCGATAAACCGATACATACTAATTATCGACAAATTAATCTAAGTGACATTATCGAAGATGAGTCATATATTCTACAACAGAAGCAAAATGTTGGTTCTATAAAAGGAAACTTGAATAACCCCACCAAAAGAACCAACTTAGGAGATATGGCACCATCGAATGTATATAATTTTGAATATACTAGGATAGGAAATAACACTAGTGACCATCAGTTTAAGAACATTACATCACATGCAACCTTAGGAAATGTTCCGATGGAGTTTCAAAGTACCTTGGTCTGCGAGCAAAATGATAAGTTGCGATTTAAAGAGAAGTTTTCCGAGCTCAGTTTAGGGGTAAAATTATTTATGGAAGATAGTCTGAATACTCCAGAAATCTTGGAATCCGTAGTCAGTCTCGAAGATGAACGTTTCGATTTCCTTAATCATCTTGGAGACAAGGTAAATATATATAACACGAGGTCTGAAGTGAACAAAGTACTACTGGCCAATCGTCGAATCACCATTACACTAGTCGCTAATGAGCTAAACATATTCATTGGCTCGTCGTGCCATTCGATTTTTACCAATGATTTAGGCACAAGACGGGTCGCCGCGAATTCATGCCAAAATTGTTCCATTACGTCAATTGAGACAAATGTGAAAGTTTTGCTTAGTTTTCTTTGATTGCAAGGGTGTGGTGCATCATGAGTTTATATGGAACAAATAAATGGATTGATTGATTTATTGAGTTTTTGCCACACTGTAGGACAGTCATTTATCATTTATACGCAATTTACACAAAGTAATCGACCAGTAAATATATTATATCCGAGGGGATTTACTTAGAAGGGAACAAAATAGATATTCATGAATAAATACTTTTAAAAAATCATTCGCGACATTTTTTTGAACAGACTCATTCTCATTTATTCAAAACAAAATTCTGCAATTAATACATTACATTTACACATTTCTTTGTTTTTCAGAAGCTAAAGACTGTAAATGAAACCGATTTACAATTCCAACCACTTTTATCTCCTCAAACTACAACACAATATTCAGTATCATCACCCCCATCTTCACCTGAAGAAGAAAAACGAAGTAGAAAACGTAATAAATATGATGATGATGAAGATTATGTTCCACCTACCAAAATTCGTCAACGCAAGAAAACTGTAAAAGTTATCGAAACAGATACAGATAGTGAGGATGAAGAGTATGCTACCAACAAAATTGAGACCCCTAGATCTAGAAGGTTGTCTTCTGTTTCTTCCGATTCATTTGGTGGAGCTTCAAAATATAGAGAACTAAGGGATAAAAATAACGAAGCTTCAAGAAAATCGAGATTGAAACGAAAAATTAAAGAACAGGAAATGGAGATGGAATCGCAAGAATTAAGAGATAGAAATGTTAAACTTAAGGCGGAGGTGGAGGAATTACAAAAGATGGTCGATAATCTTAGGTCAAATTTATTTCATATAATGTTAAAAAATGAAAGTTTTAAATTGGTATATATTTATTTCAACCTGAAGACTTGGTTTTTAAGTCCAAATGTTTACTTTTATCAAATGATATTTTGATATTTGTCAAGACCTTTAATTTGTTTGAGGCAGTAATATGTAAGTTCATTATATTTATTGCAAAGAAATATATATGCTTGTCTAGTGTTTCCAATATTTAAAAAAAATTTATACTCGTTATTGGATATATATTTACCTAGCATGTGAAGATGTTAATATTTTTGTGATTATGAATTTGATTATCTTGCATGTAATCACTAATAAATTTTATGTATAAAATTACTTCGAATTTTATGGTTTTCTCCTTTTCCCTGTCTTAAGTAGTGTTTATAAATACAAACTTAAGTGTGAAATTATTGCATTCCAACTAAATTTTTCACAGTGTATTTTGAAAAAAAATGCATTACAAGAAAATGCCTCGGATTGAACATCAATATGAGTATGAATATTGCAGCGGCAATATTTCGTTTAGAAATGTTGCAAAAAGATGATTTTAAAGAAAGTAAATTATAATACTAAAGTAAGATCAATAAAGTCATCTTTTCAAACGAAAACAAAAAGCCACCATACAGATATCCTCGACAAAAAAGGAAAAGTTCCACCTGTCTAAACTGCTTTCGTTTACCTTGGGAGTGTCAAAATATTCTGCAGTATGCGAAATAAACTAACGAATATTGCGGTCACCTAGTTTGAAAAATTCAATTTTTCCACAGCTTCGCTTCAGTGAATTTCAGACTTGAATATTCATTTCTATGTATATATTTTTTCTTGAGAAGAGAATCTCGACGGACAACGAAGCGATCCTATAAGGCTTCCGTTTTTTATATATATAATAATAACTTTCTTTATTGATAATAATATCAAGAGGCCATCGACCAAAGTCCTTCAGAAAAATATTTCTAAACTATTATATATATATATATATATATATATATATATATATATATATATATATATATATATATATATATATATATATATATATATATATATATATATATATATATATATATATATTTATAGTTTCTCTCATGTAACATTTCACTCTATTCTGGCCCAATTATCGACGGGATGCCAGGGAAGTTTCATTTCAGAATTGCGTGTGCAGCAACGTAATTGTGATAGAAGAGAAACTTCTCGAAAAAGAATGAATATGAGATATTTGGACGCTTATTATAGGATTGGGGTGATATTTTATAACAACGCAATTGGATTAGCTCTAGGTAATATTTTATGCTCGGGAACAGCAATCCGAACATTACTATGTGTACAGGGATTTATGTCAGCTTTGAACAGGGTTATTTCGAACACGACTTGCAAAGTTGGCATTTCTGCAACCACTTCAAATTTCATCAATCGATCAATAATTGAAATGATAATATAACAAATATTATACACCAATATTTTTCGAAAATGAATTAAAATTATTCGCCCGGAATTGATGATAACAGATAAGATGTATATCAATAGTTAGATTCCAAAATATAACGTAAATCATAACTATTCGTTACCATGGACAAGTCCAGTTCTGTAGGTGAAATTATAATTATTCGAATTATTTAATAATGGAATGTTACATTTATTAAACTAATTAGGAATATTTCAATTGTTAGGGATTCTACAACGAAGCCGTGCAGGTTATTGTGCGATGTCGTCCTATGAGTCAGAAAGAAATTCAAGCAGATTGTGTGGGTATCATTAAAGCTTATCCAAATAGAGGTGTAATTGAGGTACAAAATCCGAAGGCCAGGAACGAAAATGAAAAGACGAAACTATTTACATTCGATTCTGTTTATGATTGGAAGTGAGTTGATAATTCAATATATCGACAAGTCAATTATAATATTTATTTTTAAAGTTCCACACAACAAGGACTTTATGATGAAACAGTTCGACCTTTAGTTTCTTCAGTACTAGATGGTTATAATGGATGCGTTTTTGCTTATGGTCAAACAGGAACAGGCAAAACATACACCATGGAAGGCACCAAAGAGTTTGATGAAGGTCAAGGAGTTGTTCCTAGAGCTTTTGAACAGATTTGGGCACACATTAATAGAACCACAGGATTAGAGTTTTTGGTTTCTGTTCGATATTTAGAGATCTACATGGAAGAGATAAGAGACTTATTGAAGATTAAACATGTCAAAACTTTGGAATTGAGAGAAGTGTGTACATTTCATAATATTTCGTTATTTTGTAATAATAATTATTTTTAGGATAACGGACAAGGTGTTTATGTTACACATTTACACTCGCAGACTTGTAAGAGTGAGGCAGATATGTTCAAAGCAATGCGAATAGGAAATCATAATAGGACTACTGGGGCAACTAATATGAACGAACATAGTTCCAGATCGCATGCTATTTTTCAAATTGTGATCGAAATGGCAGAAAAAAACTCCAAGTCTGTTAAAGTGGGAAAACTGAACCTTGTTGATTTAGCTGGTAGTGAAAGGCAATCTAAAACTGGGGCTACTGGGGATAGGTTGAAAGAAGCAACAAAAATTAACAAGGCCTTATCATCTTTAGGTAGCTAAAATACTAAGTCTTTCATTTAAGGATCATTACCATAACGGTTATATAAAAAATGTTATTAATTTCCTTCTTATTCTATATGAAGTGTGTTAAAGGAGATGAAAATTTTGAAATGAGTAGAACCATAAGGTTAGGAAACAGATAACTATGCTTGAAATTGGCGATCTGACTATTTGATTTCAATTTCAACTCTATCGGGATGTGTTTCTGGAAACTGATTCTATTGGGGTTCATTTTCTTATTTTTGGAACTATAAAAACGGAAATCGTTCAGCTAGAGTGGCAAATGAAAAATTAAATAGATTTCAATCCAAAAGTTAAATTGTAATTCAGTTATAGTTTCAACATCAGCTCAAATATCAGAAAACTGAGAAATGTACTGATATCATTCCAAAATGCATTGAATAGATTAAAAGAGAAGGGTGGACATTTTTATAAAACAATTCGAGCTATGTTCTTTTTTTCTCAGTTTTTATGATTAATTCTGTTCTTCCTAATATGTATTACCCATATTCTACCTTATTATTGTTTAATTATTTTTTTAAGGAAATGTAATCTATGCCTTGGCTGAAAACTCTGCTCATATACCTTACCGAGACTCCAAACTAACCAGACTTCTACAGGATTCTCTTGGAGGAAATAGTAAAACAATTATGATAGCGAATATTGGTCCAGCTAGTATGAATTATGACGAAACAATAATAACACTCAGGTAAACAGCGTTTAGAGCAGTTACAGGATCTCGAACTAGATGTCTCTCATTCTTGTTTGATTCACTGTTTTAGATATGCCTACCGCGCCAAATCTATCAAGAACCAACCCATCAAAAATGAAGATATTAAAAATACCAAACTATTGGAATTACAGCAAGAGATCGAACGATTAAAGAAACTAATTGAGGAGAAAAATAGAGGCATAGAATTGACAGGTCAAATCGAGTACGAGGTTAGCAGTGAAGACGAAGACGACAGTGAAAAGGAGGAGAAGGTGAAGAAGCTAGAGTTGGGCAAGGTAGAAGTTAGCGAACTGGCCAAACAGCTCAAGACGCTTGAAAATCAGATGGTGCATGGTGGGAATCTGGTTGATAGCGTCAAGGAGAACGAATTGAAATTGGAGCAACAGAGGATAGAAATTGCAGCAAGAAAGGTTTATTTTTCATGTATTTTCACTGTGGAAGTTACCAAATCTTTACTGTATACTCTATCACAGGATGAACCAAAATGGTGACTTTGTCCTTTCTTGGAAACTAACATTAGAAAAGTACACCTTTCACTCAAGTTCTACAACAATTTCACAATATGGAGGATTGTTCAAGTTTTAGTAAACTTCAGCAGTTTCAATGCATCACCTTGTCATTTCTAGTTTTTTCCAAGAGTATCACAGTATCAAATGCCTTTTGTAGGCCTACAAATTATAATGATATATCTTTCACCTTCAAGCTCTTTCTATAGAACATCTTTCGTGAAACCCCATATTGAGACTTAGATATATCCAAGACTTTTGATAATCGTTGTTTCATTACTTTTTCGTTTATATTTCAAAATATAGAAGTTATTCATATAGATCTATAGTTTTCTGATGGCTGTTTACATCATCCCTTGTAAATTGTTTAAATATTCAACTTCTTGCAGCTTTCTGGGAATTCTCCATATTTCAAAACTATGTACATCCGATCCTTTTCAGAGACGCGAGATCGAGATACAGCAGAAGATCGAAGAAGAAGAGGAAAACTGTCACGAACTGAAGCAAGTGTTCGCCAGTCTTCAGCAGGCTGTCGATTTTAAACGCGACAAACTGAAGAGACTCCACGGACGGTTTCAGTCGGTGAAGCAGGAGATCAAAGACAGCCACGAGGAATATGTGAGGAGTAGGAAAGAAATAGAAGATTCCAACGACAGCGCGGCCATGTAAGCGTATCGTAAATTATAGAATTCAATTCCAGAGGTGAAATCCCTCCATCCATGAATTGAAACTGATATTCTTATAGGTTCCATTCATGTTTGTACTGACCTGAATATTATTTTTATGTTTCTTCTTTGTTCCATTTTGATTCTGAAATGTCCACCTTTTGAATTTTCCAATTAGAAAGATAGAAATCTCAGCTCAGTGTTATGACTAAGCTGTAATGATGCATTTTTCATTCCATACCTGATTGGTGCCTGTAGTGCACTACTAAGAAAAATCATAAGCATACCTATTCCATTCGTTAACTAATAAGTTATGATATATGAGGCATGAGTATGATAAATTTACAACTCCACTCAAATTATTTCACTGAATGTTTCTTAGTTCAAATTAATATAATTTTTATTATTTCCAAAATTTTATGTTTATGAAGTTTTATTTACTTGTATCTCATAATTAGATAGTATTTTGTATTAACATGTTTTTATTATCTTCACATGCAACGTAATATTCGAACATTGTTTTAACTTACTTTAAAATTTAATTGAAACTGAATTCTTTTCAAAGACCAAAGACAATAAAATAATTCGTTGTTTCAATATCTGACACTGAAAATTTAGAAAATTAAAAAATAGTTGGAAAGAACTGAAAAACACGCTTTTATAGCAGGTTTAAAAGTATAAGAAAATTTTTCACCTACAGAAGCTATCCAACGGTGATAAAAAGGCAGCTTACTTCCAGAGTTAATAATATTTCATTAGTAGCTATTTCTGAAACTTGACTAAGAATAAAATATCTAATGAAGTAACCTACGCTTTTTGTATTAAATTTTTCATTATCATTTCACTATTTTTCTAAACTCTCTGAAAATTATTTTATTTTAGGAGTTAATTAATTTTCAATCATGTAAATTTTTCAAACTTTTCAGTTCAACTTGCTATATAAGGGTGTTTCCTATGTTTTCAACTATCATTTATTTATTTTTTTGCGATCTTGTAGGCAATTGAGGAAAAAGTTTCTCATCATTGATAACTTTGTGCCTACGGAGGAAAGGACTCGTCTGTTGAATTTAGCGAATTTCGACGATAATCAGGACAATTGGGTCTTGAATAAAGAGCAGTATAAACTGGACCGACCCATTGCTCATAATTGCAGGCGTCCCATATCTGACTTTGCGATACCTCTCTGTCAGAATTCTTCAAAATATAGAGTAAGTTTTCAATACAACATTCATACCTATAAAGGGAAAGATGTACAACACTTTGCTTTAATTTTTCACAACCGAAGAGAACTATTGAATCTATAAAAAAGAATCTTGCAAAATCTCAAAAATGTTCAATTTGTCCCCTTTAAGATGAAGACACTCTCGTAGTTTCGTTATTTGAGAGAATAAATATTTGAATCTTTGCATGGTCCTCCAGAATAATGCGGAACATTGTTCAAAATTCTTTACATAGATTTGAATTTAGTCGACTACGAATTCACAAGTCGTTTGGCGATAGTTGTCTTCGTGTTAGAGATATTGGAAAAATTATTGGAAACGTTCAGAATATGTGATGCGTTGCGAAGAAAGAGCCTTTAGCCCCCGACCCTTTGTTAGAAGAAAATTGAAGACAATTAACTCCATACAACTCTTCTGCTTTTCTTTCTCTGTTTACGTCGTACAGACACGGTAATCATGAATGTGTTGCTAACGATTGAGAACCAAATGGCACTTTACACATGCTCATATAACGCAAAATATTAAAAATCTACCACAATACTATTACAAGTTAATTTTTTAATTAAATAACAAGAGTGTGATGAAAAGTAAGACTTTCACACTAGTGTTAAGTGTCAGTCAGAATAAACTAGTCAGTCATCATTAGAATTAAAATGCGATTTACTTTCGAAAATTCAAATAATCGGATTGTTTAATAATTGCGTTGTAGTGGAGAAATTGCTGCAGAGCAATTTCTGTTCCCACCATGCTCCAATCACCCATGGAAAAGTATATGCTTTTTTCAGGCTCGTGTATATTTTTCAAGCAGAAATTTTCACAATTGCCCACAGTGCTAGCCTTCTGCTTGCGGGGAGATTGACAGCACTAAAGACCTTGGCATCCAACAACTACCCGTCGCTTATGGTTCAGGAATATCGTTCAACCACGATGTGGGTCTCAGGCCACTCAGGCATTGAAAACAATGAGAATGGGGACTCATTGGTCTCCCAAGAGGCTCCTCCGAATTCCCCTAGAGACCTGAAGGATGGAAAATAATCTGTGGTAGGACTTGAAGTTAAGGGAGCAGTGAGTTAGCCTCACAGGACTCGAGAGGGAGATTTGGCTTAACTCCCCAGGCTAGACCTGAGACTTCTAACTAGCCATATTAACGGAAGCCTGTCGCATCAGAAGTCACCTGAATAAGTTAGGATTGATCGAGAATCCTTCAAGCCGAAACTGAGGACAGAATCAGGTTCGAAGAACTCGGATCTCAAAAACTGGGACCGACTGAGCTTTTTAAGCTTTTACTCACTACGCTTCTAACCTATATAGAGCTTGGGGGCGAAATTAAAGATAAGATCAATCAGCACTCACTCAAATTAATAACTGATATATCTAGTCGGCGCATCCATCCACAATTTGAGGATTGTTCTTCAATGTCAAATAAATTCTTAATCTAGGTGGTATTTGTCTCAGAATCTGTGAGACTTGCGTTCTTAATTTTCTTATCCTTCTTATTTTTATTATCTTCAACAGTGTACTGTTAGGCCAGATGAAATGAGTGAATGTATAAATGTATCTTTTTCAGATCGAAAATATTTTAGATTTGAAGCTAGATATGCCACTTAGAACAACCCAAGAGTATACATACCCCACTATATGCCCCCAAATTAAGGCTTTCGTTTCCAATGTTATCACACAAGAAAGCCAGAATAATCATATTGTTGTAAAGATGTCCTCTCATGCAATGGGACTTAAAAGCGCTACATCCAAAATCGAGAAAGAGGGAAAGTATAAACAAGCCATCAAGAACATAGTTGAGGTCCATAATCAAAAGTAAGTGATATTTCAAAAGGGGATTCCAATTGTATAGAAAGATATTGATTACAATCAACACTTCATCTGGAATTTCAAAACATTTTTGTTGCAGGAGTAAACAGAGTTCGGGGAGACCTGTGTTCTAGTTATTAGCTTAATTCTGCCTAAACTAATAAATCCAAGCAGCTTAACACAATGAAACTTGCCTAGTCAATGCATTTAACTTTTGTTGTACCAAATATTCTAATATGTTATAATGAAACTTTTGCTAGTCACAGCATTCATGATAATTATTTGTTGAGAGAAGTATTTTTTACAAGTTTTATAATTGAATGTGATAATTTTTTATTGTTAGCAGTATTATTTTTTTCTCAATAAATGAGTAATTTTTTGTTGTATATATTAATATTGATTTGAAGCAAATACAAGTATCATATTATAATTTAATCAAAAGTAATGTGTGAAATTCTCGGATATTTTCAAGGTTCTTCTCTGGTAAAGGAAGTAAACAACATTTTTAGAACCATTTCCTCATATGTTCATTCAACCTGAGGTATTTGTTCTACCTTATGTCCAAGTACTTTATATGTTTCTGAATTTTATGCTGCATAGATTTCACAATCAGGTCAAATTGAGATTTTGAAAAATGGAACAAATTTCGTTGTATCTATGTCCAATGTCTAAAAATTTAAAAAGAGCCAATTTCCACAAATTCTTTTAAATTTGTTCATCTTGCATCTTCATGAAATAACGCAGACTCATCTGCTGAAGATATTAATTTGCCTCTGATGGGTAATGAAAAGATAGAGTTGATGTAAATGAACAAGATTTATCCATTAGGATTATCCACATTTGATGAAAAGAAATATACTATATGAGCTCCTGATCTGTACATCCTATTATCTATCTAACCTAACCTCTGAACCACTTCAAAGCATGGCCCCTAAAATTAATTCCTAACCACCTCAAAAATGAACCAAGCTTTAATATTTATAAACGGTAATGATTGGGTACTATCACAACCCCATCAGGATGTAAGTGTAATCTATATATATAAAAGAAAGTCGTGTTAGTTACACTATTTATAACTCAAGAACGGTTGTATAGATATGGCTGAAAATTGGTGGGTAGGTAGCTTAGAGCCAGGAGACGGACATAGGATAGAGTTTATCCCGTTCGACAGTGTGACTTGGACGTATGGATGACAATTAATTAATATTAAAAAAGTGAAGTGAACTAAGAAAAAAAGGAAGTTTATGATACTTTAATGAAGGCAATCGATGATGAAAATGGTGGTTTATATTTCCTAGATGCCCCTGGTGGAACTGGTAAAACATTCCTCATGTCAGTAGTTTTAGCCATTGTTTGTGCGAGATCCGACATAGCGGTTGCAGTTGCTTCTTCTGGAATAGCAGCCACATTGTTAGAAGGATGCCGTACGGCTCATTCCGCATTAAAATTACCGTTAAATCTTCAAACGTATTGAAGAACCAACGTGTAATATTGCAAAACACTCAGCAAAGGCTAAAGTTTTATCGGCATCGAAAATCATCATCAGGGACGAATGCACAATGGCGCATAAAGGTGCATTAGAAGCACTTAACCGAACATTGAAAGATTTACGCAATGACTCGAGATGTTTTAGAGGAGCAATGATTTTACTGTCTGGCGATTTCAGTCAAACACTGCCAGTAATTCCAAGATCTACGGCTGCCGACGAATTAAACGCTTGCCTCGAATCGTCGAATCTATGGCGCTATATGAAGAACCTGCAGCTGATAACAAACATGAGAGACACATCTGCTGAAGATTTCTCGGAGCAATTGCTGACTATCGGTAATGGTACCTGTCGATGAATCGAGCGGATTGATATCATTTCCAAATAATTTCTGTAATTTTGCCTCTTCAAAAGACGAACTTATCCACAATGTATTTCCAAACATTATTTCTAACTACAAAAATAATGAATGGTTGAGTGAGCGAGCAATTTTAAAGACTAAGAATAAAGATGTAGATGACCTGAATTACATAATTCAAAATAAGATCATTGGAACAATGCATTCATTCAAATCTATTGACTGCGTCACAAATGAAGATTAAGCAACCAACTGTTCAATTGAATTTTTAAACTCCTTGGATGTGCCTGGCTTACCACTGCACAATTTACGCCTAAAGGTTGGCTCCGTAGTAATCATGCTTCGAAACATAAACCAACCAAAACTTTGCAACGGTACGCGTTTGGTGGTTAGAAAATTGACGAACAATGTAATTTACGCGACGATACTGAAAGGAAAATTCAAAGGTGAGGAAGTTCTCATTCCGAGGATCCCGATGATCCCAACCGATATGCCGTTTGAATTTTAAACACTTCAATTTGAACCTAGAACATCCATGTTTTTCCCATGGTCAATTATATGTGGCATGTTCACGGGTCGGAAGACCGTCTGCGTTGTTTGTTTTTGCGTCTGATAATAAAAAAAATGTCGTACATCACAAGGTGATCTTCTTAAGTGAAGAGCAACCTATGTACTAAAATACAGAAATAATAATGAATGATTAATGTAAGTACTTAATTTTTTTTGTATTTTTTCTAAAAAAATAATAAATTCCAATTCCGTCGGGTCAGCTAGTAATAGATATAAAGAACTCATATGTGCACTTATAATACCTTAGAAGTAACACATTACAATATGAAATATAACCTGAGAAAATAGTTGTCTCAAATCGAGAAACGCCTTGGTTTGATTTCATTGTTTTCAAAAGACAGCGTCTTTTTCTTGATAAGATTGCCAAGAGAAAGTGTTTTCAATGAAAAAATTTACCTTTATTTATTCGTTTTTGTGACTTATTATGCCTCTTCAATAAGGATATTATTATATTTCAATAAACATTTACGAGAAACAAAAATATGTAAAATAGGCGAAGACTTGTTTTGCAGAGACCTCTATGAGAGGGAACCATAGTTCTCATTCATTTTGGCATTTCTCTGGTTGAGGGAGGTTTTAAAACTTATTTTTTAATCGGAGTAAAAGTAATGAAGATACAACGTTTAAATTCTCCGCTCCTCACAGCACGACAAATGCCGGGGCGGTGAATAATCTAGGTGTGAATGACAAGAAGTGGCAGTTGAAAACGCTCTGGATCCATCCAAATACAGCTGCAGTACCCTTTCAACAATGTTATAGATGCTATAAAGCCAGTTTATAAAAGTTCGAGCAAGGAAATACTTTTGCTGCGGTATCTTGGAGATTTTACACAGGATACAAACGAGAGTATCAATTAACTTGTTCGGAAGATATCTCCAAAATCGATGAGAGATATACACCGATATCATTGAATTGCTGCAATTGTAATAATATGAACATACAATGAAGAATCTTTGTTGTCCTCCTTGAATTAAATCAGCATCTCCACAAAATATCTCCAATGGGCGCTGCATGTACAAGTGAAAAAGGTAGAATCCAATGTGGACATTATACGGAGCCAACACTATGTAAGTATAAAAAAGCATAGCCTGTTTTTGATTTTAGTTTAGCAAGTATAAAAAAAACTTCAAATCGACTTTTTCGCAAACAACATTTTTGAAGTCTGAACATTATATCTTAAAATCTACTGAACCGATCATTTTGAACACTATTCCTATACAATTATCTACAGATTATCCGAGGGAGTTTTCTTTAGAATTTTTTTCATTATAGAATAAATTCAGTGAAATATTTAAAGAAAATCGCGATTCTTGCTAAAAATCCTAAAAAAACCTCTTTTTATGACCTTTTGAACACATTTTGATTTTATGTTTCAGATACTCCAGTAACGATTTATGAAAGTCACCACACACGCGCTTCACTGTCTGATTTATTTATTGATTGTTTTAATTGAAAGTTTTATCAAAGATAGTTTAAGTGTTGCACTATAACGTGTATTTGAAATAATTAAACTAACAATATTCATATCTCAAAAGAAAATAATGTAAATGTGCCCTTTTGTTTGCCTTTATAACCCTTAGCTCCCTTCATAACGCTGATTTTTTTAACTCCATGTGGTTCTAACATAAATTTATAAATGCAACCAATTCACTTCATAAATAAAAATAATCAACAAAAATAATTTTTAATAAAAAATCAAATTTCGAATATTTATTTAACACAATTCACTGACTTATCTTATACTAACATTCAATGGTTTTCTCTCAGTAAAAAGTTCTTTAAAATAATAACTTGACTCACAGCTATTATTACTATAATAAAAGTTTGTATAACAGACCACCAAAGTACTCTTTCGTTCATTTCATCTGCTCTTTTCTTTCCTTGAGCTTCCCTCAGCCTGTGGTGAGTTTGGAAATCAATTATTGTTGACAAAGCTTTGTGGGTATCCTGAGTTGATGCTTCCATCTGCAAAAATACTCTATTTTGAGAATGTTTTCAAGGATTGTCTTTAAAATAAGAATAAAATGAAATCTAGTCTTTCATAGAGCTATGAATCTGAACATACCTTTGTCAAAGCAGTAATATGCTCCCCCAAACCAGGCAGAGGAGTTTCTTCGCCTACTTGAAAATCCATATAAACAATCTTATGTGAAATGGTTGAGAACTCGTTACTGAAGCAAACCATATATATACCCGTCATTTGTGCAGTGAATGTATGGGAATCAAACTGAGATTTTACTTGATTGTAAATAACTTTTTTTCTAGGATCTTCTAATGTTACATCTACATCATACTGGCCGCCAGTTACAACCTGCAAAATGCTTACTTCAGTTTTTACTAATACAAGAAAATTCAACAACTCACTTGATATTCTAACGTGGCTGTCGTGTTTTTGTGTATTTCTTCATAAAAACATTCTTTAGCATTATCAGCTAATTCGAATGTTAGCTCATTAGAAAAAACTAATCCTATGAATAATAAATTCAGAATAATTGTGGCATAGTTGCATATAAACATTTTTGGACTATTGTTCACTCCTAACTCTCCATCAAACTAATATTGCAACATATTCATGACCACATCTAGTATTATATCCAAATTTTATTACATTTTCATTCGACGAACCTAATGAAATGACATAAAGTGATTTGAGGTAATAACCTATAACGTGGCCGGAAGAAGACTTCTTCTATGTTTATATTACGATGCGGCAAATTCAAATTTTTACTGAATGGTACTTCTTGAAAATCAAATAATTTGGAAAATTACTTCAATTAATAGTTCACAAAATAATTTTCAATTACTATTATTTACGAGTTCTCATTGTCGTCATAATAGAAAAGTATATCAGAAAATCAATAAGCGTATTTTAATTAAAACGTAATTTATAACAGCAACATTTCCAGAACATGTTTTAGTAGCAATCAAATAAAAATTGACTACAAAGAAACAATGGATTTACGATATCTCATAACTTTTAATTTTCAATAAAACTGTTTTATGGAGCTAAATATATATTAATAATTAATTGCATCGGGTGGTATCAATTTCACTAAGATTGACAAAATGAAATTGAATAGATTGGCAAGTTTTCTTAGTGAAAAGTTGGAATCATTTCTTGAATACCTTTAAAAATTGATATAATATTATCTAATAATTTTTATCAGAAATAGAAATATTTGGAATTTAAACCGTGCGTTTTCGATAGTACTCGGATTAGGAATTTTTGATGTTCAGATACAATGGTGTGATAAGACATCTTGTTTCCACATGATCACATTTCAATAATATAATAATTAATTTATAAGAATTATAATAACATATTCCAAAAATTGATAACTGTTGGCAACACTGATATACCTAATATTCAAACGTCGTGGAATCAGTCATATGTGTCAATTTCCTTTAACCTAGATAAATGTAAAATTAAAGTAAAATTTAATCATTAAAATTTTTCATCAGTTAACCGTCTATTAAACAAACTGACATCTTTGTTTAATTATTTAATAGGAGCTTATATACCTAGGACTTTGAGCATATTAAGTAATGTGGTATAAAACACATGATTATTTGAATACAATTGGTTAATTCTTCTGTAAATTTGCAAGAAGTTTATATGACTGGATGATTTACTCTTTGATAATTTCGCTGACTAATCGTGTCAAAAGTTCGTATTCCTATTCAATAGTTATGGTCACCGTTTCTTGATAAGCGAATTGAATCCTATAGAAGCTAAACTTGAGAAGGTTTGTATTTTTGAAAATTAACCAATATTTCAATAAATTACACGCGTTTTAAGGAAGTATACGTAACTTGGTAGCTTAGTTGTATCATCTAACGTTCAGGAGTAAATAAGAATGGATTCCAAAGAGCAGGATGTAGCTTCTACTGAAAATTGCTGTAATGGCTCCCAAGAGAATGAGGAAAATTGTGAGACAAATGTACCATGTAAGTTCGATTGTATATTGTTTAGTGAGTATATAAGAAAAAAGTAGGTCATCTCATAAGAACTTTTTGATGAACTTATCAATCTTAAAGAGAAATATATATTTACGTTGACATAAAATGGAAGACCTTTAGTAAAGATATCTCATTTTTTCAAAACATACTCAAACCTGTTACATGTAGGTATTTACTGTTTCCATCAAAGCTGAATTAAGAAAGCTGAACAACAATTCAGGAAATATTCTACATGTTAAAGGGCGTACTAGAAAATGGTTTCCCAATTTCACTTGGAGAAATTGTTTTGGAATAAGTTGACCATGGAAATTTGATACATTAGACTTAAAGCTTTGTTCCGTACTATTATTCATTCAATTTGGCTGTGAGCAGATATTAGGCAATGTTAATAATAATAGGCATCTGAAAAATAATGCTATTCTCAAAAATCAGGGTTAGCTCATTTTTAAAGTCTCATTAAAACCATCCTAGTCAAAATGAGTTTTGATCACTTTGTAGTCAAAACTTCACATGAAATCAAATTTTTCACCAAAATGAAATGAAAATTTTCACAAAAAAGAAAATATTTTCATCAAGGCTGGAAAAAGAAAATGACTCACAAAATAAAAAGAGAAAACAAACATCAACTTAAAAACATATTCTTTGATGAAAAGTAAATCAGTCAGATTCCTCTTCATTGTTACTTGAGTTAGAACAAAACAATATTTTTTCTAATTTTTGAAATTTAACATTCTATACACACTTGTTACACCTCTACAAACGCAATTTATAACATACATGACAGAGTATAAAGGAATGTTCTATTGATTTATGTGTTTTGAAATTATCCTACCAGAGTGCAGGGTGTAGAATAACCATTCTTTCGTTTGGTTTAGCTAAACTCTAAATGCCACTGAATTTTTAACCTGTACTTTATTGAAAATATCATGAAGTATTTATTTATTTATTGACATATTTTTATAATTCTTAATCCTACTTATTCTTCAAAATAATTCTACCTGTTTTGACAACTGTCATACCAGGTTTATTGCTATGTGCAAAACAGGATTACAACTGGACGGATTTGGGTAATTCTTTTCATGCTCCTAATAGTCTGAATATAGTTGTTAGACAGCCACTTGTTACAGATGCAAGCGCGGGCCCCGCCACAAGTCACGCACACGAAATTATATCATTCTTACCCCAACAAGCAGACGAAGTTGCCGGCCGTACTTGATAACTATTGTTTTGCGCTGCAAGAAAATAGTTTTTTATGGGTTTTTCATAATCACGATATATTCATTATCAATTTCACGAAAAGTTGCGCCAATAACATGTGACAATTGTCGTCCACTTCCAGACATTAAACTAGATTTTACCTTCATAGGATAATGAAAAATTGCAGTTATTTTTCAATTATTTGGAAAACAGAATCATGGAGTGGAAAGACGAAATGATTAAAACTCAGTGTCAAATGTGGCTCAGTATACAGACTGATTGGTATGTAGTGATGTAATTGAAATATAATTAGTCTTTGACGCTTTCCTTGAAAGATGAATAATTCACAGACGGTACACTTTTTGATACTAGTATATACCACAACCAAATTTATATGAAATCACCTGATATTTTGAATATTACCTCAGGGATTTTGGAAATTTTGAAGGATTGTTAGAATTGATCCTTTTTGAGATATTTCAATTGAAAAAAGAAATAAATCAAGGTTTATTTTAAGAAAGAAACAAATAAAAAAAAAATAAGAGACTTTCCACATGTAGTAAAAAAATTGAAAATTGTTTTCTCACGGAGTAGGTGTTTTTTTCTCGACCTCAGTAGCTTGTATTACCTCCTCTTGCCCTGATACAATTCTGAATCCGTCTAGGCGTTCTTTGGATTAGGTTTTCGACCTCCTCTGGGGTGAAATCTGCCACTCTTCTGTGGCGACTTGGATGAGCTGTTGTGGGGTTCTTGGATTATCCTGGCGCAATCTAATTTTCCTTCTGACATCCCATAAATGTTTAATATGATTTAGGTCTGGAGAGCAAGCTGGCCAGTCCAAAATAGCGATTCCCTCTGTCTCAAGATAATGTCGCGCGAGGTTGCTGGTATGCGGAGGAGCAATATCTTGCATCAAAGTGAAACTCTCACCATGTGCACCTCCCCAGAGTCTCACTATGGGCTCCAGCTCTAGGTCAAATCTGTTTTGCCTCCCAGCGTAATGCCACTCCAAAACATCACCCTTCGTATTTCGGAGTTTGTCTTGCTTCTCGGAGTCTAGCTTGTCTTCCACGACCCCTTTAAACCCGAATCAGGCGGTCATCTGATCGGACACCAATTCTGGTCTCATCCGAAAAAAGTACATTTCGCCAATTCTGAATATTCCAATTTTGGTGCTCGATACACCAATTAAGTCTGTTAATTTTTTGTTGTCTGTTAGCTCTGGAACTCTTAAGGGCCTCCTGCTATATAAATCCCTTGAACGAAGCCTTTGACGTATCCTTTCGACTGATACATTGATGCCTGCTGCTTCCAGAAATTGACTTTTGGACTACGGGGTGCGACGCACTAGGGTCTCTTCTTGCAATTTGGCTCAAAAAGCGGTCTTATTCTTCAGAAGTGATCTTCCTGCGATTTCTTCTAGGTCTATTTGCAGAGATTGTAGCTCCACGTATCGGGCGTAGGTTTTTGAAATCACCCCCAGTGCTACCCCTATTGTGGCCGCTATATCCCCCAGTGTCGCCCCTTCTTCAACGAGAGCAATTATTCGAGCCCTTTGCACATCAGACAATCCAACGTAAGGCATTTTCAATTATGATTATAGGCTTTTTTCAATTTTGAAATTCACAGTTTCAAATCTGAGTGACGAATGAGTACAATTTCCCGAACATGTGGTGATAATTCAACATTTCCTATCATACTATCCAGTTTTTTTTACAACAAAAAACTTCATTCTTCACAAGTAGTCAAAGATGCATGGTTAAAAACAATCTGTAATGTGAAATACCGAGTGATTCCATATAAATTTGGTTAAAAATGGTCTATGGTATCACTCCTTGAAATATTGTTCAATACTTACCAATCACACCATATAGTTAATCGAAAATTCGAATACAGAAGAAATATTTCCTGTATCCTTTAATTGAAAGCTAGCCGACTTACTGACAGGACAAGGTATGTCGGGTTCTGCCAGTGAAAAAAGAAAAATCAAGTGACCATTTGCCTGACCTGGGAAATTTTCATAAATAAAAAAGTACTCACTGCTTTTGATTACGAAATTGAAAATGCGATTTTTCGATTAACAAATTGAGAGTGTTTACTATGATTTGTGGGTTAAACATTTGATAGGCGTCTTAAGACATTGACTGTTCAATAATCATTAACGTTTCGTTTGAAATGGAAGATAATAAAATTAAATTAATCTTAAACTACGTATTTGACTTTCAAATTTCAAATATATTGATCGAATCTTCGTCTCAGATTGCAAAATATTTCCGGAAAAAATCTAAGCCAACAGATAATTTTGAAGGTCGGATAAAACTTTAAATACGAAATTTAGCACAAACTTTGAAACTGGATTGTATTAATTACTTATGTGACTTTGTGATATATATAATTTCTTTGGAATAGTGTACTTATCATAAAGATAACATGAAATTTTCGATTACTGTGATATCAGATATCTCTGAGTGTTTGTAAATACGAACTGGTAACATTGAAGTAAAATAATCGGAGTGGAATAACTTGTACTTATCTAATAACGCAGTGTTCGAATTTTATCCCAAATAAGGCAATATTTGTTCTTCAGGTGAGTGAAGAGATATTGAGAAAATCGAGATTTTTCAGATTATCAGAACGAGATCCAAACTTGACATAAGTTTTACGACTGCACAAGGAAAAACTGTAATTAATGCTATTTTTATGAACTAAACAATAGTTTTAGACCAATTTCAACATGCTTCAGTTTATTTCAAGTTTTATTTCAAATATATAGGGTGTTTGGTAAGTAATCAACAATCTTCGAAGGGGGGATACTCATTTTCAAACAAATTACAATCAGTAAACAAACTATTTCTGAGTTATCTTGTTTTAAGGTTTTCTTCAGAAAAATTTTCTGTCAACTTAAACAACAATAAAATAAAAGAAGTTAGGGATTGTTGCAGAATTTTTTCATTATTTTTGAATTAATTGTACATCAAATGTATGATTATAATTAATAAATAATTAATTTGTAAGCTTTCGTGAGACTCTGTTGGATTGTTTGAATGAGGTATTCGAAAGCTCATAAAACGTGGATGTTTTTTTAATGGTTTGCCAAAAAATTTTTGTGATGATTTTTGTTTTAAAATTGCATTTTCATGTGTAACAGTCACTCAATTTATCGTAATTTCCTAAACTTGAAAGAATTACGTCTAAAATTATGTGAATAGCGCACGCGTATTAATTTCAGCTGTTATTGAAATATAATTAATTCAAAACTATTGAGAAAGTTCTTCAATAAGCAATAGTTTTTTTTATTTACTGTTTAAATGTTAACAGAAGGGTTTTTTTCGAAGGAAAATCCATAAAGATGAATGAATCAGAAACGGTTCATTTTCGATTGTAGAAAAAATGGTTCAATTTGTTGAAAATGGTTTATACTATCATTCCTTGGAAGATTCTTCACTACTTACCAATTACCCACTATTACATCGAAGTTCTTTATCTGTAGCTCTTCTGAAAACACCCTCGTATATTGTTCCTCGTTTCGAATTTTAAATTTTAATTTTCCTCGTAAAAACTTGTGTCAATTATCGTTTAGTGGACCGGTTTGTTTTCAATGTTAATTAATTATCAAAATAAATTAACAATTTGCATTTGAATTATTCTGAATAGTTGTATATAAACTTCAATTTGTTTATGCGACCTCGCAACACCACCGGAGGTTCGATCGCTAATTTGTGGAATTTCCAGGAACTGATTCGTTCTCGTATACAGGGTTTGTCACAAAAGCGAAACGTTTGGACGAGAAGGGCTAAGTTTCCGAAAGCTTCTGGAGCTGGATTACTGAATAAATTTAGAAGAATAAAATGAAACAATATTGATGCTAAAGTTACATTACAGTAATATCTTTGAGCATACATCACATTGTGTCGGCCCTGACTAAATTCCACAATGAGAGTCTAGAAAGCGGAGTATTTCTTAGCATCTGAAAGGCTTCATTTGCCAGGCCCTTACCTGTCGATTGGGAAATCAGGGTGTCCAGAATATCTGCTTTACATGATGATCGCTAGAAAAAAGCTGCAAGGACAGAACCTCAGAGGCTCTGTTTTTTAATTGTCTAGATATTTTACTTCGGGTTTCCGACGAAAATTTGCCTATCTGTCAATGAAATGTCTCAACGATCCTATTTTTCGTGCCCTTGCAGGTTCCTTAACAAAAACATTCCTCAGGAAATACAAGAAACTTTTCACATTATTGGATGATGATATTTTTTTGTGAAATAAAATCTCAGGTCAATGCACAATAAAAAATTTTCTATTATATTCTATTCTCGTATTTGAATCTCATAAGTCATACTTGAATAACCAATTAAAATTTTTTTTGAAATCAATGCAAATTATGGGTTTGATTTTTTTTAATGAGACAGCACACAAATTGAAATATATATATAAGGCTATATGAGGGCCGTTCAAGATTCTGTTCGAATAAATGCATGATTAGCTGGTCAGCGGAATCAAATATTTCGTTTCTGAGTTATGTGAATGGACCATATATGACTTTCTCAAGTTCAGACCGCCGTCAAAGCGGAAAGTTTTGGATTCTCTGACATGAATCTCGTTAATGATAATTAAATAGTCGGAATAAATTCAACGTAATCCGTGTTTTCGACTAAGCTATTCATTCTTGTCGAGTTTTCACCAAAATCGTAGGTAGTTCGATATTAGGCGCGAGTGCTTAGTACGCGCTAAGTGGACTTTGTCGTTACGATAGACTTTGAAGTTATTGATGGTGCAGAAAACGAAATCACGATGATCGAAATAAGTGAGTTTTTTTGACCACCGCATTTCATAAACATTTAGATGAAAGGGTCAATATTTTGTAACGTTCAAGGTTGGTTAGTACGTTCGTTTTGAATTATCATATAATTGTCGTCATTTACACTTCATGTACTTTCTTTCATGTCTCGAAACACTTCGATTTTTATAGAGCGAGCTTTGTTGTTAAATAAATAACGGTTCTTCCAACTTGAATGGCTTTGTTGAGGAATGAATGAAACCAAAATTCACTCTGATTTTCCAACATTTCACAGGTTATTGAAGAATTAGTTATGATATTTATATAGGCTGATTGGTAAGTATTGAACAATCTTTCAAGGGATAATCGTATGCACCATTTGCGACGAATTGCATTTACTGCTAGTTATACCCCAATTGAAATCATACAAAACGATGATGTTTTTTCATTGATCTGCTGAAAAATGTGATAATTTTTTGTTTTTAAGTGCTATTTTTCTTTGTAACTTTTACTGAATATATGCCTGAAACTTCAATGCATTACGACCAAATTGCATGAATAATGAACGTGTATTAATTTTGCTTATGTATTTGATATACTATTAATTATTAATTCATTTCGAAAAATGAAAAATTCTTAAAAAGCATAACTTTATTTTATGATTTCAAGTTGACAAAAGATTTTTTCGGAGAAAACTTTGAAACAAGAATAACTCAGAAATTGCTCCATTTTTGATAGTTACAAATAAGGCTCAATAAGTTGCAAATGGTCCATACCACCTCCCCGTCAAAGTTTGTTCACTACTTACCAATCTTCCTGTATAAAGACGATTATTTTTAGCTATTTGACTCTCGTTTTGATTATTTTCTGAGTTTCCATTTCTTTTTCTAATGAAGTAATTTATTCTTGTAGGGACTTTCACGTTTCGTTCTTTACTCACTACTTCATCGCGTGACATTTCTTTTGAAATAATGGAATTATTATATGATAATAAACTGTTGAATTTGATGAATTTCGAGAAATTACGATTATACTTTCATGAGAATTTTAAAATTAACCTTGATATCCTTAATTACCTGACATTTAGAAATCATTTGGGGATTATTACTTCATTCATGTTTAACTGATTTGTTTTCATTTATTTTGGGAATTATCGTATTCTTATTAATGTGTTGCGCCTTTGATTTGCATGAAATTTTCATTTCCCGTATTTAATCGAAACGTTAACCTCCTCAATAAAGAAACATTCACGATCTTTTTTCGATTATACATATAACAATTTTTCATTCAGGACACACAATTTACTGAAAAATAATATAATTATCGTCTGTTTTTCATGTTTTTCATACTAGTGGGAGGAACTATGTTCTTCACATAGCACAATAGAAATAAATCTAGACATGTGAGGTGATCTAGCTAGCTAGTTATACAGAGTGTGCAAAGTTGGATGTTTCAATAAGCAACTAGGTGAAATGTTATATTTGAGAGAAGTCTAGTGGCATCAACTTAGAAGAACATGATTGGCATCTCACTGGATCTCTAGTCTTCAATCAATTACACTCAGAATTGAAAGTTGACAGGTGAATGATGGTCCTTGTTTGATGGGAAGAGGCACCATCGTGTTGACATAAAGTATTCTATTTTTGCGTTGAGGATAGTCCTTCGAGAAATCTTCCATTAATATTTTATTGGTAATGTCTTCATGACGATTATAATTCAGCTTTTCATCAAAATTTTCGAAAGCGTGTAGGGACCCTACACAAAGCCACATCTTTCTTGATACTAGACATCAATATGGCACTGAGGATTGACACGAGACCAACAATGCTCATTGTGGTAAATATACCATCCATGCATACGATTTTCCTAAAAAATTTGGGCGGTCATCAATGTTTTTCTAAATATCAATGGCCAATTTTCTTTGGCGATTGAAATCCTCAGGCTGCAAAAAATTGTGAGGACGAAAACTTTTCTTTCAAAATGTCTTGGAAATATGTTGCTTTGAACGATCCATTATTGATAAGATTTTTTTCAACCTTTGGGAGATAAAGTTACTGCAGGGTATCTTTCAGGATACTGATTCGAATATGTTCCTGCCGTTGTATCTGCGTATCACTTACTTTTTTGAATATAACATTCTATCATGACAAATTTCTCATGTGTGGATTTTGATCATAGAACAACAATGAATTGTTGATGGACATGCACTGTTGAGTATTGAACTCGATATTATTGTTCTCAGAACCTAGAATGGTCGGTCATAGAAAACAGCAATTACCTGCAATTGTACAATTGCAAAGATCATTAGGGACCATTCCTGGAATTAGTTCCTATGTACATATAATTTAAGAAAGTTAACTATTTTCCAGAGTTTGAGAAATTTTTTATAACTCGAAAACGGAGGGATATCTCAAAGACTTCTCCAACGCTAAATTGCGAAATAGATCGAGATTGGTGGATAATTTTTCTCTGAATATATTATTTCACTTAGTTGCTGCACTAAAACATCCAAATTTGCCCACCCTGAACAATGGGTTGATTTGTTTGTTAGAGTACATTTTTCCCAATTCAAAGTATTAATAGTGGGCTGATTGACCATTATTATTATGTTTCTATTTTGTACTCCCAACATGATAAGCGGGTAAAAGAATAATAATTTCCTCTTATTTAATAATTACTCAGTAGCTTCTAATTAGTCAATTAGTTCGATTAATATATGTAAATATATATTTTTCTACAGCCATGCCTTGGTTTGGAATGGACATAGGAGGGTCCCTGTGCAAATTAGTCTATTTCGAACCGAAAGATAGTACGAAGGCAGAATTGGACTCCGAGGTGGATTCGGTTCGAAACATCAGGAAATACTTAACGAAAAATTCCGCCTACGGCAAAACGGGCCATCGAGATACACATTTGCAGGTAAACATCTATATAAATAAAAATTAAATTTTTGTCCAAGTTTATTTGCAAAGAAAAATCAGAACAATTGAAAGATGTGAGAAAACCTAAAAGTGTAATCTCAACGAATCAAATAAACCAAATAATTTATTTATTGTTTTGTTCTTCGAGCTTCATAAAAAAATAGTATAATGGATCAAATGATTCAAACGAAATACATAAAGCATAATACTATATAATTATAAAAAGAAAAATAGATAGATAAATCATAAAAATTGTAACTTTTTATGCACTTTCTATCATAGGTAACGATAGATTAGTAATAGTAAAAGTTTTTATCTAAAATTTTAGTAAAGTTTACTTCTTATTCTAATTGATTTAAGTCTGTATAATTACTTGAATATTACATATTACCATTACCTACATTCTTTTTATGTGGATGATTTCAATTTTATGTCTGAATAATAAAAATCTTCTTTTGAAAATAGTTTAATCGATTTTCAGCATCGTTTATATCTACTTAGTAAATAGAAGTTCGCAAGATTATAATTAACCAATGGAATTGTCAAAAGTGCATGTCGAACTACAATATACAGGGTGATTGGCAAGTCATAAACAATTTTCCAAAGTATAATTTTAGTTTTGATTTAATGAAATCTTTTTTTCAAAATGAAAAGCTTTTAAATATATTTCCTTTTTCGCAATTCACCTTTTACCATCGAGTGCTCAAATTTTCTCCGATACGATGAGTCGCGTCTTTAATTCGTTGTCGTTTTGGGTTTAGAACATCATGATATATTAAAGCTTTTATGTGTCCTCATGTATGCTAGTCGATTGGCGTTAGCTTCGTGCCTTTAGCAAGCCAGAGTATTTTACTTTACCTCTTTTGACATGCAATCTCTTTCGAAAATCCTCATCTGACCAATTTTCTATGTCACATTTCAACAAGAATCAGTAAAATTGCACCCTTTTTACTGGATTTCCCTCCCTCTAGCATTGGCCCTTACTAGACCGTAGTAAAAATGAATATTAGCATATTCGTAATTTGTGAATAAATCATGATATAGTTTAATTAATTAGGTTGGAGGCAAATTCGAAATAATTGATTTTACTCTGGCTCCTATTATTTGACTTATATCTGTTTTGTTAGGTCAACTATGTTGAATTGTTACACTTTATTCGAAAACTCACAAAACAGATGAGCAACAGGGAAAATGTATTATTTTTCTGTTTTGAGGTAGTATTTTTATGTGTAACACTTACTCAATTTATTGCTATCTCTCGAACTTCCAAGTACTGCGTCTAAAATTACATAAATAATGTACGTTTATATTAATTAATTTGAGATACAATCGATTTAAAAATAATGAAAAAAATCTTCAAAGAGCCATAACTTCGTTTGGTTCAATATTTTAAGTTGACAGAAGATTTATTCTGAGGAAAATCTTGAAACAAGAATATCATTTAGAAATGATTGATTTTTCGATAGCAGTAAACGTGGCCCAATTTGTTGCGAATGGTCCATTCTATTACCCTGTCGAAGATTGTTTACTACTTACCAATCAGCCTTCATTATTTCATATAATCGTTTCCATTTAATTCTGCAAATAGAAAAACCGGATATTTTTCTTTAAGATGAACGATATTTTTATCAGGGGAAGAAGAGGAACGTTACATTTCATCAGATTTCCCACAAGCGAAATGAAAAATTTTTTGGCACTGGCGAAATCGAAAGGTATGGCAAATTTTGTAACGACTGTTTGTGCTACAGGAGGAGGTGCATATAAATTCGAAAATGATTTTCAAAGGGTAAGTAACGTCTTTGATTGCCTCTAAGTTAATTCAGTGATTGACTAGTATTGATTGCAACTTGTAACTCTTGTTGAGAGTTGAAGTTCTCTATTTGTCAACCAAAGTTTCCTATACCCCAAATATTTTCTGTGAAATTTTCAACATATTCGAGTATCTAATTCAACTTGGATAATTAATGAATAAATAATGAGTTAACTCAATTTACTTTTGATTTTCATCGTAGAATTTGTGGTTTAAATATAAGACATTTTAGATCTATTAATGACGATTATGTTCAATTCGGAGATATTTGACGACAAATGTACGGTGCTTTTGATTGTCGGTATATCAGAAAAATTGAGGTATCAAATTTCATTGGGGAAAATCAGAGTTGACAACAAAAATATTCGTCAATTTATTTTGTATGTTTGTAACTATTGAGATGTTATTGGAAAAAAAAAACGCGAAATGAAGTAAATGCTCTCAAATAATTCAGTATATGTAAATTTCTTGAAGTAGCGTATTAATTCGTGTTTGCCAATTTCAAGGTGATCAAATTTATGAAATTTTACTTTATTTTTTTATCAGAAGAATATTCATGTTATGGAATCGACGTGAAATTCCGGATAAAACATGATTTTCAAGAATAAGATGGAGTTATGGAAGATTGGAGAAAACAAAATTCCACGGTCATAGGAAATATGGCGTCTTGTTCCTAGTCGCGATTACTGAGAAGTTATTTCAATGAACATACAAGGTCTGTTCAAAAAGTATCGCAAATTTGTATTTTTCCAAAAAGTATTATTTATTTATGAACATCCATCATGTCTCCTTCTAAGTGATTCCCCTCGAATATAATATATCTCTGCCAATGTTTTTTCCAATTCTCGAAGAACATAGAAAAATTATTTTTTGTGAAATTGTTCAGCTTCTCCTTCGATGCCATCTTCATCGATCTTGTCGTAGCCGCGTCCTTTTCATGGGCCTGTTTATTCTCGGAAACAGGAAAAAGTCACAGGAGACAGTGTCTAAGTCATAATTAATTGTTCTTTTACAAATCCTGACGTTTGTGGAGGATTGCTTCCTGCAAATCGCACATAACTTGCAGGTATTATTCCTTATTGGCGTACCTACCCTGTGGCAAGAATTCATAATGCACCATGTCCATGCAATCAAAGAAAACTGTAAGCAAAACTTTTATATTCGATAGAACTTAGCTTTGGTCCTCTGACAATATTTTGTACCACCGTTAAACGTTGCTTTGGCCCATGGTAGCATTCGAAATGCGTCCGCGCACTTAATTTTGATACATATTATTTGATCCATTTTTTGGAATAGTTAAAATCGCAAAAAGAAACCAAAACGCATTCAAGCAAGATAGCTGTCAAAAATAAACTTTGAATTAAAACTTTTCGAAGATAGGTAAATCGATTTTTGTCGTTGTCTCATGTAAAACTTTTTTTGCAGGAAGTAAATATGAAGCTGGCGAAATATGACGAGTTCGATTCGTTACTCAAGGGCTTACAGTTTGTGGACAGGTACAACTGTTCAGAGTGCTATTTCTGGAGCAATCCGACAGACGAGAAGTTATGCAAAAAAGAACAGTACGATTTTTCCAATCCGTATCCGTTCTTACTTGTAAACATAGGTTCTGGAGTAAGCGTTCTCTCTGTGAATTCGCCATCTAGCTATAAGAGAATTTCAGGAACGAGGTTAGTACGAAATTTTCTAAATTGTTTTCTTCATGAATCTACTAAGAAAATTCAGTTGTATTATGTATACTACTTGTAGGCAGAAACTTCACAATAATTTACTCCCGATATAATGAACTTATGCCAACGTTTTTCCAAATTTTCGATGCAATTCAGGTGAATACGGTGAATGTGAAATGATATGCATTGAGTTTTTGGCATAATGGTTGAGAAGAGGGAGTGCAGTGTGGTAGGGCGCATTATCGTGGTGCAAAAACCAATATTTGTCGATCAATAATTCTGGGCTATTTTTGCGAATTGCTCCGCTCAAACGACGCATAATCCCCAAATAATATTTCTTATTCACAGTTTCGCCAAGCGGAAAAAATTCATAATGCACCACACCATGATAAACAAAGGAAACTGTCAACATGAATTTGATTTTTTTTTGGTCTTGGTACCATATTCACTTAATTGATCGATTGTTTCCGGTTAGTAAGCATAGATCCAGCTTATCCTTATATCAGAAAGCTTCGTTTCATATAGACAACGCGACGCCTTTTAAAAGTTTGTCATAATTGACTTTGTTAAAGGTCTTTGAAATGTTTGACTCGTGGAGCTCTTTGGTTGCCATATAGCTCACAACACATATGTCTGTAACGAATAGTATGTCCTTCAATTTTGGCATATCAGATCAATTTTTTCCTTTTGTGGTGTTACTCTCATCAGGAACGTGAAAAGAGTTAACACAATTTAAGTTTTTTTTAATATGTTATATGTGATCTTATAGTTGAAAATATATTATCCTTTTACAGTTTAGGTGGAGGATCTTTTCTTGGCCTGTGTTGTCTGTTAACGGGATGTAACACATTTGAAGAAGCGATAGAACTGGCAGCTAGCGGAGATAGCACACGGGTGGACAAATTGGTGCGCGATATTTACGGAGGTGACTACGCCAGATTTGGACTACCTGGTGACCTAGTAGCTAGCAGGTTAGAATTTTAATTCATCTTAAAGTAGTGTTCATACTTTGCTAAACATAACTGAAGAAAGGGTCATTAGAGTCCAAACGTGAATTTATTAGGAGCAAGTGAAACGCGATCAACTCGATAAAACTTTTGCGATATTTTTTCTCTGCTCACAATTGTTTGTCCCTTTGTGACTATTTCCTTTGTATTGATGAGATTTGCTACATTTATTTATTCGGTCCGTTTTCTGGTGGTTCTCTTGGAGCCTTTAAACATATGAAAGATATGGGTAAACAAATGAAAATATTGTACTTCAACCTCTTGGTGTAATTTTGTCAATCAAATTGAAACAATTCAACTAATAGCAACTATAAAGAAAGGTGGAATACATTCTCAGCCGAGTTTCTTGGTTACTTTTGTATTCCTTATATATTAGTCTTATTTCCTACTTAATATTACAATAGGTACAAGTACAAGGCATATGTTGGAAAACTCATCGGAGTTGCTTATTTTATGAATTGAATTCATTTGAATTCATAAAATAAGCAACTCCAATGGGTTTTCCAAGATACCCCTTGTACTTGTACCTATTGTAATATTAAGTAGGAAATAAGACTAATATATAAGGAATAACCCTGTTCTTTAGTTTGTATCTATCTAATGAAGCCACAGTTTGGTGAAACCGGTCATAGTTTTGTTAATATAGTGAAAATCTAAATACCGTAGTTTTATTTCATTGAAAATATGTATATCGATTTTCAGCAAGTAACGACCTCCTCAATCAAATTATATCACTTTTTCGATCAATTATCGACAGAAGCAGCACCCATCATACCTATGGTTTTCTCACATACAGATATGCTCCTGCAAGATGTTAAAAACACAGCTAAGGTTATAGTTTCACTATTTTTTAAGACTGCTTGAATGCGAAAAAGTACAAAGAAATGAAAAAAAATATACAGAAATATCAAATGTCATATGTCCCTTTTTTTCAATAAATATATTAGGCTAAAAGATGGCCGAACAAGCATCTAGAATTGAAAAATTGGTGTAGTGGTGATAAGTTATCTTTCGCTCTTGATATTAATTGCTCAAATTTTACTTGACTCAGCTTCAACTTGAC
Organism: Cryptolaemus montrouzieri; assembly: GCA_013387265.2. NCBI lineage: Eukaryota > Metazoa > Arthropoda > Insecta > Coleoptera > Coccinellidae > Cryptolaemus > Cryptolaemus montrouzieri. Next base: position 3,598,304 of record JABFTP020000124.1, on the reverse strand, counting down.
ATTTTTCAGCTTTGGGCAAATGAATTCTCGGGAAAAAAGAAGCAAGGTGAAGAGGGAAGATTTAGCTAGAGCAACTTTAGTAACGATTACAAATAATATTGGTTCCATTGCGCGAATGTGCGCAAAGCAAGAAAAAATCGATAGAGTAAGTGTTTGATCACATATACAGATACATGACAAAAATGTAGGAAAATATTTGCTATTCGGTTTCTTGGTTTGTTATTCAACTAAGATTATTGAGAAATGAAAAAATTAGTGTAAACGATTAATCAAAATATAACACGAGGTCTGTTCAAAACGTTTTGGGTTTTCTGAAAAAGTATTCATTTATGCATGCATATCTATTTTATCCCCTTGAAATAATTCCCCATAGATATATATTGCCCTACCCTGTGACAAAAACTCATGATGCACCACTCCTCTACAATCCAAGAAAACTGAGCATTTGACTGGCGCGCTTTTTCGGTCTTGGCCCATGCAGCAGCTTCCATTGGGATGATTAAGCTTTAGTTTCCAAGTTATAACCATAAACACTTGGGTTGTCGCGGACCGAGTCCTAAACATTCAGAATGGCCAACCTTGTCAGTATTAGTGAGAAATGTAGATAGATATTATCTTTGAGTGAGGGCTGCCTAGCAGCCCAGCCACTGCCACCCAGTGGTCTATTGTGGCACACTCCTAAATTTCATCCACGAGCTCCATCCTTCTTGTAAAGGATACGAGTTTCGTGGGTGAGCGCTTAATAAGCTAGTTAGCTTCAGTTTGCAAGATCCAAGTTCTTCCAGCCTGACCCTGTCCCCTGCTGGGCACTCGCACATAACATGTTCCATTGATTCTGTATCTTCTTCACATAGCCTACATGAAGGATCCTCAACCAATTCTAATTTATTTAGGTGTTTCCTGAGGCGACAGTGCCCCGTTAATATGGCAGTTAAAACTCTCAGTTCCAAACCTAGAGAGTTTAAGCCAGGCCTTGGCTTTTGTAGTGGAAGGTCCACTAATGGCACGTCGAGCGTGTCTGAGTCCTGGGAAGTTCATCCAATGCTCACGTACCCTCAAGTCCAGCCATCGGTTGTTTTCCATCCTTGCAGTTTCCAGGGGAATTCCGCTCCGCTCAGGGTCGGGGGAGAAACAAATATCCTCCTCTTCCTGGTAAACGGTACCATAAGGGTTTTGTAGGGGTTTATGCTCTCATTCACCAGAATGATTATATCATCAGCGTATGCTTGTACATAAACATCCAGTGCGCCAATTATTGTCAGAAGGTCATCAACTAGCAAAGACCACAACAGAGGGTGGGCAGCCCCTGCCAGCCACAAAAGTGACTACTTCTCCTTTCAGTGAAGTGTTGATCTCTCTGGCATTGAGCATGTTACTAATCCATTCCGCAATAATATTTGGTACTCCTCTGGCTCTCACAGCCCCACACAGTGAGTCAGTGGGGGCCGCATTAAACGCACCTTCAATATCCATGAAGGCTGCAGCTGCAGTCTGCTTGCGGTCCAGAGACTGTGTGATCCTCCCGACTAAGTTGTTAAGTGCCAGATCAGTTGATTCACTTTTTTGATAGGCGTATTGATGTTCACTCAGAGGCCTCAGCGATAACACCTCGGTACTGATGTATCCATTTAACACCTCCAGGGTTTTCAAAACAAAAGACGTAAGACTAATCGGTCAAACTTCGGTTGTGAGTTCGATTTACCCACCTTAGGGATGTAAACAACCCTGACTCTTCGCCGGCTGGCCGGAACAACATTCCAGACAAGACTCGACCGGAAGAGCCTAAGTGAGAAATGCAAGTACTAATATAACGTCACAAGTAAATCAAAAGAATTCGAGGTAACCCAAGTACATTAAAAATACATTTTGAGCAGGCCTCGTATGATTGAATCAGCAACGATGCCAAAAAGCAGAAGTCCTTTCATTTAGAAAAAAAAAATTATTGAGATTCCAAATCTTATCAAATTTCCTGAAGCAAATAATTTTAAGGTGGTGTTCATTGGCAACTTCTTAAGAGTAAATCCGATCGCCATGAAACTGTTGGCGTTTGCAATGGATTATTGGTCAAATGGCACAATGAAGGCACTATTCCTAGAACATGAAGGTTACTTTGGAGCAATTGGATGCCTCTTACAATATCATCAAACAACGCACGATAGAATTATAAATTGATAATGAAGAATAAGTATTAATCAAGAAGGTATTTTATAAATTATGAATGATTGATTTCCCAGGTATAATTTAGTGATGGAAAAGCATCAAAGCTGATGACAGATTAAGAAAGTAAAATATAGTGAGGTAGCTGAAAATTCTTTCAATTTCTCGAACTACTAATTCAAAGAGAATGCCTATCTAATTTTAACTATAATTATAAACTGAATATTGAATAGAAATTCCTTCATACCTGATTTATATCTGCATTTTCATTCCCATTTGTTAATCAGCTCTGATGACATTTTCTATAGAGAAGCAAGCAACTAACTATAACGTAATTTTATATTCTATTGTTACTCTTCCAAAACTAAAGTTTTATATCAAACTGTAGCATTAAGGTTGTGAAATTGTTTTTATAAATCAATATATATTTAAGATTTTATTTTATCAACAGTTGTTTCGTTTTTATAATTTTTTTATTGTTTAATGAAATATTAGATTAGATTTTAGGTGGTTCGTTGAAAGAGTTTGATTTTGATGTGCGAAAAACCTACTCCCAAAGCATTAATATACGACATATAACCATTTAAATTGGGTTGAATTTGAGCGTAGTTCAGGAAGAAATGAATCAAGAAATAAATCAATAAATGAAGTTTTATTACGGAATATTTATATTATTATTTGGTGCTTGAAAATTTCGCTGTAATCTTGCACAGGTCCACGCATCAGAGTAAAATCCAGAACGTTCACGTGGCTTTCAGTGGCAGCGAAAAGATATTCCGCATCGAAAGATATACAGTAAACCGGCGAACTGGATGTAGTACAGGATTTCATGTAATACATCTGTCAAAAAAACACATACTAGAACTTGATGATAAGAACTTTTTAAATGATAATATTTATGGCGATGTATTCACCAAAGAAAGCGTTTTTATTGTAAATGGGATAATAACGATAGAAAAATGGAAAAATGTCACCGAGGTGAAAAGTACATTGAGCAAAGACGAGTGATCACACTATTAAGCCCACTATACTATTTAAGATATGCCTACACGTATGACGCTGTTTCAATTTAGCGCTTGCACATGGGTTCCTCTCAAAGTAGGTGAAGGTGCTTTCTAACCATTTGCACTTAGCTTCTAAATTGATATTACCTTACAAAAAATAACAAAATTCCAAAGATGAATTTCAATCAAAGTATGCGGTATGAAATGAGAGAGGTAAGTCTTCAACTGAAATATTAATCAATGCTAATACATAAATAATATACAACACATTTGTTTGCAAGTTTTTGTAAATCAATGGAACGAACCTAAGCGTCCTTTATGTAGGACATTAGGAGTAAATGCTACTTTGTTGAACCCAATAACAATGAGAAATAGAAATTGTGCGCAAAATCAAATCGCTAGTCCTTTGTTGATGAGGCCTCACCAAAAAAGACAACTTGTGAAACTTATGAATCAAAACTTTCAAAAGAGCAACATATTATCATTTGTTCTAATGCAGTTGGACTTTATTCATGGAAAAAAAATTAATTGCGAAATATTGAGAGGAATGGGAAATATTAATTAATTTATTGAAGAGATAACCCTTCGAAAAATTGAAGAGAAACAGAACCACCGCGTGTGGCCTAGAGGAAAGATCACACACTTTCCACTTTGCACACATGCAAAGTTGCCGTTTCGAGTCCGGCGAAGGTATCGGTATTGTATATGTCTATTGAGTTTGTAAGGGACGCCTAAAATAAGCTGGCATAAACTTTTCAAGGTCAGATAAATTGTAATGCTTGTAGTGACAGTTATCATAGCACAGTTTAGTTGAGTTGTACAGAATACACTATCAACTGAAGGTCCACCTGTATAAATGTGTAAAGCTCCAGTACATGGTTAACAGAAGAAGAAAATGAACATAAAATTATGGTTACCATTAAATGAGTAATATCTAACTAATTTAAGAAAAGTAGAACTTAATAGAACTATCTAATTGATACACCTAGTTCTATCTTAAGAGTATAGAAACTAAGTGATTGAAGAAGTCAACCTAAGCAGGTCAAGCAAGATTTGCATTTGTAATAATCTCGATGAATATTACAGTAATTGTATCTATGAAACGGTAATTCCCCATTTCTAGTCATCCTAGAAGGTACATAAAAACTAAAGGACAGTTGCTGAAACCTTTTAATAAACGACAAAAGAATAAAACATCACATGAGTGAATAACAGTTTTAAAGTAGGCAATTTCAGAATATTACCCATTGAGGTAGCAGAAAGAAACAAAAAACAATCGGTAAGTAGTGAATAATTTTTGAATAGGTGACAGTATGGACCATCTGCAACAAATTGGGCCGTATTTACTACTATCAAAAGGTTTGTGCTAACACAGACTTGAATTACTTTACAACTGTGTGGATTGTGGGCAAATTGAAATTAGCATTCTTACGAACAACCGAATTAATTCCGGTGGACACCGTGTTCTATCGATCCTAGAATTATTTTAGTATTGGTTTTAGAACGGTGATCTTGGTTCTAAGGAGGAACTGAAAATTAATTATGGCGATTATGCACATTGCAGATATTATTTTCAGAATCCGTTGGCAACTTGTTAATTGATTAAGTGTTTCATTGCAGTAGAGTCATTAATAACGAATATTGTTCTGAAACCGTAATTCCTCATACTTGCGCGCATGTGAAAAATTAACCATTTCAGAGTTATTCTTATTTCGAGGTTTTCTATTGAAAAACTCATGTATCAATTTGAAACATTGGAATGAAGAAAGTTATGACTATATAGAATTGTTATACCTCATTTGAAAGCTCATAAAACGTAGATTTTTCCTGAATGATTTGTCAAAAAAATGTTATGATTTGTTGTTTTGAAGTAGCATTTCCTTCTGTAATGCTTACTGAATTTAAAGTTAAAACTTGGAAGCACTGCGTCTAAGATAACATGAATAATGCATGCTCATTAATGTTAATAATGTAATCAAAATATGATTAGTTGAAAAGTATTAAAAAATATCATTTTATTCATCTAAATCTTAAGGTTTTGAGTTAATAGAATGATTCTTCTGAGGAAAATCTTGAAAGATGAATAACTCGGTACCAGTTACTTTTTGATAGCAAAAAATATGACGGAATTAGTTCAAAATGGTCCATACAATTACCTCTTGGACGATTGCTCTTTGTTTACCAACCATCTTTTATAAATATAAAATGGTAACGAAAACATCAGATAATAAAGTGAGATTTCTTGACAATCTTGCTATCCACTAGATTTCTTTAAATTATCTATGAAATTCTCAGTCAACGTAGACTCTGAGTGTAATGTAGCTTCTTAAAATCTACTGAAGGGTTTACTGGAGGCTGTAGAAGACTAATATGAATTTCCTCAAAATTCTGGCACAAACATGTGCAATTCAGTTCTTGCAGAACAAGGACAGGCATTAATACAAAAAGTAAGCAGTTAAGTAGACTAAACATATCAAGAATTCGGAAATGAAGATTTGGTAGTAGGATCTGTTAATTATAAAAAATCAGAATATTTTGAATCCCCAATAAATTCCATAATATTTCACTAAAAAATCATTTACCTGAATGTATTTGTCCTTTCTAATATCCCACAAAACTACTCGTCCATTACTGTCACATCCAGTGACCATCGTATTAGTGAAATCATAATCAAAACTATAAATTGTGGACATAAATGGATCTAGAAAACTTTGAACACACTCTCCAATCCTCAGATCCCATTTTCTCAAGAAAGAATCATAACCACCTGTCCATAATAAATCAGGATTCTCCCATTTACAATTAAGAATACCAGCACCAATTTGTTGAGTTCCTAACTTCATCTCACATTCACGTCTGAAAAATTTATGATAAATTGCAAAGGAAATACAAAATTATCATATGAAAGCCATATATAAGCAAACACAAACTTTTATCTTGAAAACTGTTTTGCAAGTCCCAGAAACTTTCTATTTATACATTTCTCACCGTTCTATATCAAGAACAATCAGGGATGTTGAAGATTTATTAGCAGCAGTTCCTATAGCTAATTTTCTATGATTCAAAGCTACTGACCATATTCTGTCTTCATAACAGTTTGTAAATTTCCAAATGGGATATTTCTTTTGTACTAAATCATAAAATTGCAGTTTACAATCTCTACTTCCCACTGCAAAACAATTTGAAGCTAGGTCCAAGCAATTAATTTCCATATCATTAAGGTTGAAATTGAAAATACATTTCTTAGACTGTAAGGAATGGAGTCTAAGATTTGGTCTAAAATTTAAGAAAATGGTAAATATGCTTACAAATATTCATATACAAAATATATTAGATGTGAATATGTTAGGTGTAATTATGCTCAAAGGTAAATGAATTGCTAACCCATTTCCACTCAATATCAAGTCATCATTCACAACAAATTTGCAAAGATGTTTGGAAATGAGTCTGTCTATAACATTGTTGGGGTAATGAAAATCTACATTTCCACGATATCTTGCATAACTTTTAATATAAGTACCTCTGCCCAACCAAAACCTATCTTTTTCCAAATGGAAACATGGTATGCATTTTTGTTTGAAAAACTGACTTGTTTCTTTATACGTTCCTCTCTGCCAATTGTTCGATATCCTATGTTTAGTAAATGAAACGAGAATATTTTGACATCTGAAAAGGCAAAATTAGAATAACTTAATTAATTACTTTACTCGTAGTCAACGAGATCGTAAAATCCCCATTTTGTAATACTTTTACCTTTTTTGCATCTGCCTACTTGATTGGTTTGTTACCAATAAACTGAGAGGATGCTTAAACACAATTTGATCCCAAAATGAATTAATAACACAACAAAATCGTCGACAGGTAAGTTTCATATTTAATAAATCAGGTACTGACAGATATTTCAATATATTCAAGAGTATCTCTGAAGCCATTTCACTCAACGAGATGGTGTCTGTTTCACACACTGATTCGGACATATTAAAATTGTTTACTTTTCAGTTTTCAGTTGGTTAATAGAGTTAATACCAAAAATTAGAAAAAGACCCATAAAGAAATTCAAATACAAACTCAGTGTTTATCTCTGTAAATACAAAATAGATTCATTTTTTCTGGAAATGGAATGTGGACTGGAACACAGAACAGTGGAGTGGAGATTTCATGCCGCCAGTCCTGTCTAACAGAGATGTGTTGGACATTAAAGATCCCTTCCCTCGACACGAGAGGGGTTCGGCAAAATTCCCGGGTTAGTGAGGTGACAGAATTCCCCGGCGTGTCATTGATCGAAAGGCGGAAATAGAGCACGTTAAAGGAAATATAAACGAACAAACAACAAATTTTCTTTCTATTCGAATTGAAACTTAGTTATGGGAGATTTTAAACAGTCAGGTTCTAAACTAAATAGTCGGTAGGAAGTTTTTCCCAGATAGCAATGAGAATGAAGTTATCTTCCATTTCCCTTCTGATAATCCATAATCCTGCTGGTTAGACACCTTTATTTCTGTGCAACAGCAGGATTATCGACATATAGAACAGAAGATAAGACAGAATTTATAGGAATACAGAAGATCATTAAGATGAGTCCATCAATATAGAAAAAAAAAATTGGCAGTTTTAAAATTTCATACATCCCCGTTCTAGAGCATTTAATTGTTCGAATTCATGGTAAACACATCGTCTAACTACCACTATCTAAAGGTGCATTTTCATTGCAGCGTTTTGACGCAAATTCGGATGGTCACGTGATTTTTAGCGTTGAGGCTAGAAAGTTGGGAATCTCCCAATTTTATAGCGTCAGACGGTCAAATTGACAAGTGACATTTCTGTTCTAAATATTTTTTATTGTTAGTAAATAATAATAAATTAAATTAATAAATCTATATCTTTGTTATAAATCTGCAGCTTAGAAAATTAATCCAATATCAGAATGGACTCTAGAGATTAATTAACAAACCTCAGAGTCAAAATTAATCGTTCTTCGGGTTTTATAACATCTCGTACGACATAATGCTTTGTAATGTGTGAAGCAACCGAAAACAAAAGTTCTTCGAATTGTGAAGTGCTCATTCTACTATAATTCCTGAATCGCAGGTCATCTAATTGTAATGTAGGAAGAACATTCAAATAGAATCCAAGCCTGATTCGTTCTTTAAATAAATCAATTTTCAAGGGTAGCCAATAAAAAACCCAAGGCAGCTAGTTTTCTCTGATATGAAATAACTCTATGGAACAACATATTTACATTCTTGGTTCTGAAGAAAATATTCGCAATATAAAAGACTTTCAGAAATGATACCAACGAAGAATAGGTTTCATATTTATTCATCAACTAGTTTAACCTTTAAAAAATTACAAATGACATATTTTGACGCTGAAAATCCCTTTTCATGAAAGCGTAAAGATTTCATAGAAAAATAGGTCACATGACCACTTTGATGCTCAAAACGAGCGTCAAAACGCTCCAATGAAAAGGCACCTTAAAGGTTCCTTTTCATTAGAACGTTTTGACGCTGATTCGGATGGTTACGTGATTTTCAGCGTGGACGATAGAAAGTTGGGATTCCTGAACTTTACATCGCAGCAGACGCTAGAAGAGACAAGTGACAATTTTATATTTTCTGACTTCAAGGGTTGCCCATAAAAAACCTAAGGCAACCAGTTTTCTTCGATACAAAATGGCTAAGTCTCTTTTTATAGTCGTCCAGCTATTACGCAATATTAGCTTTCGATCGATTTTTCGATGAAAAAAAACTTAAAATAAGTGACAAATGACATATTTTGACGCTGAAAACCCCTTTTCATGGAAGTGTTCTTAGAAAAATAGGTGACATGATCATTTTGACGCTCGGAACGAGCGTCAAAACGCTCCAATGAAAAAGCACCTTAACCAGTGTTTGTCAATTGAAACTTTGTTCTGAATCATCAATGGGATGACATTTCAAAATCTGTAATATGTCTAAAAGGAAAAATGCCAATTGCCCGAATTCAAGAAGACGCGTTCGTTTTGATAATCATTCGAATTCTGAAATACAAAGTATTCCAAGTGACGAAGAAACAAATAGGAATTCAGAAAATTTTCTAACTTACTATTTCTCTAGATTAAAAAATCTGTTCTTATCAAAAACATTGGATAATGAAGAAGATATCGAAGAAGAAACAATTGCTCAAGATTGGGAAGTATGCCGTGAATCAAGAAGACGTGCAATTGGTAATCGAGAAGATATAGAAAACATATCTAGTCAAGGAAGTTCGTATAGTATTTCGACTGCTTGTTCCGAAGAACCCGTTGAAACTGATTTTAGTCCAACCAAAATGTGTGGTAACGAACAGACCGCTTACCAAATTGTTAAATCTGCATTGAAATATGGCTATGCAAACAAAATTATAAATCGAAGGATCACGTCTTTTGGCTAAGAAAATTACCTTCAACTGTAACCTTCTCGGTAAGAAATGCAGTTGCACCAACTAAACCTAAATTCAGACGAAGAAGTACAAAGTCATCTAGATCGAAGATAGATAAATCGAGAAATCAACAAGCACGAAAACGTCCAATAAATGATATTTCTTCTGATTCTTCAATAGATTCTGTATTGGATTGTCCTTATAAAATTTGTAAAATCAAGTGTATTTCGAAAAAATAATAAACTCAATAAAGAAAAAACTACTAATACTCACTCATTTTGTTCCATTTATTACCGTGAGGTAATTTTCCTTCAAATTAATCATTCTCGCATCAATGCTCTGATTATTATCGATTGTATTATACTGTTAAATCAATTGTACATTGTATGTTGGAATTGAAGACTATTTAAATTTTCATGGTATTCCACTGGCGATTCTGAAATAGTACATTTTGACCCAAGGATAGAAAGTTCATTTTCTCAGTATATGTGATATAATGACTAAGGCGGAGCTATATTACATTTGCAACTTTATGGCCATGGGTTGTATACTATTTTTCTTGTTCTCGATTTTTATTTTATTGAAAATTGAATAAAAATAAAATCGACTAAGTGACAAGTTAGCTGTAGTCTGTTCAATGTTTTCGAACAGGAAATAATATATCAATATCAGATATAACGTGATATACATTGCAATAATTTGATGATTTTTCATTCGCTTGTTGTTGAATGTTACTCCCTGAATAAAGGTCCTCAATGTGTTGTAACTAGATTTTAGACCTGTCTAGAAACGGTTATGGAATCATTAAATGAAATATGTAATTAAAAAAGTACTAGATAAACTTAAAGCAAAGGAAACCAAGTTAAACCCAATCATTGTTCACATACAAAAATAATACATAGAAGACCAATTAAATTTTGAACATAGAGTAAATAGCATATTAATGAATTAATTAAAAATGCCAGTCAGTCAGTTGCAATAGTTCAAACTCTCGATCTAGTACGAAAGTTGGCACAGAAAAAGAACCGTTCGAGAATGGTAGCCATTGCAGTTGAAACGCTTTTAGCAAACATGCTTGCGCAGGACCGTTATGAACTGAATAGGAAAAAATGAAAACCTTATAATACGTACAACTAAATACAGTGGGAATATTACTTTTCTATAAAGAATAACTGTATAAGTGTCAGTATATTCCTTTATACATAGCTTTGATCAATCATTCATTCCTTTCAGTTTCCGTCTTCCTATACCTATATAAATGAATTAAACAAAGATATACATTGAGACTGGGTATATGGCCTAACGGCTAAGTTCATAAATATCGAAGGCTAGATAACTTGTAATCCAGAGTGTCAGCTGGTGGCAGTTAGCTAATACATAGACTAAGTATAGAGTATATAAATCATCTTTGGCTAATATCAATTATCTGTGCACGCACGGTCTGGGTGGGCAGTTCGGAGCACAGAACAGACGAATAGGGTCTGTTCTGTAGTTCGGAGTCCACTATAAACTGTAGAACAAACGACAACAAATATATTTAATTATTTTCTTGAATCTGCCATTTTGACAATGACATTAATTAACCATCTAAGAATTTATACATGGAAATCATGTGAATTTTTCTCGATACAAACTCTTCTATTATTTCAAGGAATGCCTATATCATAAAATCCTCTGACAACATTATGCTCAATAGAAATTGTAGTGAGAAGCCCATTCTATATCAAAATATATTTTATAATGTATTATTGGTCGTACAGATCTTAATGAATAAAAAGAAAGATTGTCCTGAAGTAGCTGACATTCACGAATATATGCTGCGGCATTTTTCTATAGAAGGTGATCTATACAGTCAAATTTTGAATGCATTGGAACGGGGAGTCAAATATGGATTTCTGAAGAAAAGAAAAAATAGGTATTGCATTGTTTGTCCTGCTGCAACAATTTCTTGTAAGATTAAGCCAAGATTGTTTGAAATGGAAAGAATACAGTCGATTTTTGATACAAATTGTGGTGCAAGAAGGGAAAATCTTTGTTGCAAAAGGAAAGCATCCAGATCAAAATCGCGTAGTAGAAAAAAAAGAAGAGCTCATTCCTGTGGAGATGTTAAAAATTATGCCAATGAGAAAGTTGAGGAGACATCTACTAAGACTAAACAATATAATGATCAACATGAACTTGATGACGACAAAAAAAATTCAATGAGTTTACCTGCTAGTAAATCAACATTCGAATTCTATAATTAATCTCATCCTATTTGTTTACCAATTGCAAGAGTTATAAGATCATAAATTGGAATACATAATTGAATGTTCACTTTAGAATTTCTTTCAAGATCTGATGATATGCCCAATTAAATAAAATATAGGAGTGATCTTAATTAATTGAAAGAAAAGGTATCTTGGTAATTCTGTCTTGTAGGATGACGAGTTCTGCACACCCAAAAGGAATCAATCAGCTGTTTGCCAAATGCATTTGAATTTTATGGAGTGTTGTCAGATTTGTAACATTCTTCTTCAATTGGAATTACTCTTGTGTTGTTATTGGAATCATAATCGTCATTTAGTTATCTCTATTCTTAACAAATTATAACTGAGGAATAGAGCATGATAATCCATTTCCAATAAGTATAGGACAACAATTTAACAATAAGAAATTTTCAGTTTTAATTTATAATAGCTGTCCATACATTCCCAAAATGTTCTAGATTCAATATTTGATCAATTAACGTTTTCACCAAATAATTTAAAAATAGAAAACACCGAAGCTGGTCTTACCATATAAGGTAATAGTTTGGCAGTGTAACGGTATTCAGAATTTAATGTAAAAATCATTACTGAGAAACACAAAATGAAACCTATCAGCAAACTGCAAAAGTAGCAAATCATCTAGTTTACCTACAACCTAGAATACTTTACAGTTTTCCGGGTTGCCAATGTTTATGTTCTGAATAATCTGAAAATACTAATGAAAATCACCAATTTTGAGAAGGAAAAAACTTCATTGTTCATTAAAAAAATTGAAAAAGATGATGTTATATGTCCCACAGTACATTTCCGTATATTCGATAAGTTATTAATGAGATTTAATAAAATACTTTCCCTTAAACTTTGTTTCTTACAGTATTAACGATATGGCATAAGAGAAGTAATTTATTATTTATTGACTAAAAACTAGAAAAGAAAAAAGGTCTACTAGAGACGAGAGGTGCAATTATTGTGTTCGCATACTGACGAACCAGTGCGTCAAAATATCATTTTGTAATCTGACAACACTGTTTAAAATTTAAATGCATTCGGCAAACAGCTGATTCCCCCGTCAATAGACGAACTACCATTCAATAGACTTTTTGTCAAGGGACAATAGTTCATTTACCCTCTTCTTTGATTGAGGCCCTTGTATGAGTCTGTTTGACTGTCTCAGTACCGAGATCCCTGCCCAATAGTTCAGGGGCTTAGTGGTGTTCCAGTTTTGAAAGAAGGAGATCATGTGGATCCATGGGATAGTAAGAATAGGTTTTGGTCCCATCGGCCTAACAGCTGTTGCCTTTTTGTCAAGCCTGTCTGCTTTCTCATTCCTTTCGATACCCTGATGGGCTGGGCACCAAAGCAGAGTAACTCTGTATTACTGAGTTGTCGAAGTGCTGCTTTGCATTCATCAACTAGTTTGGATGTAATCCTTGGATCTTTCAGACATCCAAGGGCGTTCTAGTTATCAGAGCATATGTATGCGTCTCTGTAATTCCTGTGTAGGTTTTCCTGTACACATCGGAGAATGGCGAATATTTCTGCGTGTGATACGATGACGTGGTCTCCTACAGAAATCGTAATATTTGCACTCGGGCCGTGGACGCCGATGCCTACACCCATCCCAGTTTTGGACCCGTCCGTAAATCAGATGGGGCCCTGTGGGATGAGTAAGGCGTGGGAGGTGAACATAATTTCTTCTGGTGGAATGACGACCTTAAATGGTTCGTCTAAGTGGTAGGTGACTCTCATTTGATCTTCTCTTGTAAGAAAGAGGATGCGTCGAAGGCGGTTAGCATCTATTTCCTCGCAGTAAGATTTCTATTCTTCTTTTTTGGATTTTTTCATGAACCCTTTGTATGCTATTTGAGCTCCTTTATAGTTGTTTCAATCGATGTTTGTACTAGTGCGCATCACTTTATTTAGGTGACGTCTGTTTTCGTCCTTTCGCAGTGAGTTCTGCTGTCCACTATAGGGTTTTCTTTCTGTTATTGCATGCCAAGGTAATGCTGATTTGCAGTTTTCCTACAGCAGCTTCCAGATCCTTGATGTTTCTTGGTGTCTTAGCTGTCGGTTCCACCATTTCCGATAGTTGTTCCCGGTAACGGCTCAAATTGTAAAACACTAGTCGTTGTTTCGGTACATTTGTGATGTCGTAACAGATACGTCGATGGGAACTACTTTTGTGAGCACTCTCCAGTTTTGCATTTTGATGGTGAATTATTCACTGCATAAAGTCAGGTCCAAGACTTGTTTTCTATTCTATGTGCCGAAAGTTGGTTCGTGACAGTTGAAATTTCCAAACCACTTTTTAGGAACAGATAATGAACGAGCAGACAATTGATTGTAAGTTGAATACTATCTGATTTTTCCAAATTCAAATAAGGACATTTATGAATACCACGGCATTTTATACTTAGTTTCATATTGTTCGATGACGAACGGAAGTTCTTGTAACAGTGATTTACTAATTGAATTTTTGGTAGCAATAACAGTAAAAATTCCACTCAAATTTTAATCATGCTTAACTAGCAAATAGTAACGCCTAAATCCATACATACTCATTTTTTAACAGTCTTACATTCTTCAAGAATTCAATATAACGTGACAACTGCAAGACGTCGATATAAACTTCCTTTTTAATTTCAACGTACTATCCGAAAATCATGGTAGATATTGCTTAAAAAATTTATAGCAATGATGTACCAAGCGAAACACCCTGTTTTGTCCAAAATACTTTTAAATTGAAGCTCTTGATGAACCTCAAAGACTTTTAAAATAAATTAAAAGAATACCGTTCAACAGAGAAAGGCCGACCCATTACTCGTTACTGCTTCATTTTCATAACTCCAAGTTATTTAACATTTGATTATCTAGTAACAGTTGTAACGTATGGTAGAATAAGCTTATTTTTATATTATCTAGAAATAATTCAACATTTTATTCAATATAAATAATTTAACATTTTTCATGTTTTCTTTTTCGGTGCTTGAATATTATTGTTACCTACAATCTATTGACATAATTTAGAAAAATTTTGATTTCTTCGTGGTAGTCCTCTAAACTGTTCTTGTGTTGATTTCTATTTAGGAGGTGCATATATATCACATTATCTGTTGAGATTATCTGGAAATGAAAAGATATCATTAGAATTGGACACTTTCTACATACAGAACCTGCTCATCTTGTTAAATTGAAAATATTGTCTTCAAAATCATCATATATCATCATCATACTTCTGATAGCTCTCCTAATTTTTAAATTATTTATATAAATTTTATTTAAAAATTATGAGAGTTATCAGTACATATATACGACTATCTTAAATCTCAATTATACATACCATATACATGTCGTCAAGGTTTGCTGCATTCGGTATAGAAGATAATTTTATACAAGTTATAGGCTCCTTAAAGGTGATAGAATCTACGGGAGAAACGTTACTGTTCCTCAAATTCCACACGTTGATACAATTTTTTTCCGTTTTGGTATAAAAAGTGCAAGGTTTGTCTGTTGACCACTGAATGTCATCGATAGATTCCTTCGTAAATCCGCTTTTTTTGTTCGATAGAGTCATCAAAGCCGTCGAGTTTCCGGAAGCGTATAGATTAACGTCTCCGTTGTCGAAACCAGCCAAAAAGTGCATGTTCGAAAACGGACATATGGAGAGGCACACGGCAGATAAGGAATCATCTACAAAATTACTCTAAAATATATTTTTTCTTTTATTAGTCAAAAGGATTTTCAGTTCACCTGAATCATGCACCTTAGCGGTCTTTTTTTCCTTGTTCAGAGTACAACGTATGATGCTTCCATAATTAGTAGCAACGAAGGCACATTTTGGTTCAGAGTTGGTTAGAATCATATCATTACAACATAGATCAGTCATGTCTGGGCATAAATACCTCAAAGATATCTCCAAGTTTTTGTAGAGCATCAATTTTTCCCAAGGTGTGTGTTCCATATTTTCGTTAGTTTCTAATTGATATTTCTCGATTATATTCCAGATAATAATGGTACCTTCGTGATCTAAACTACATATCTGGAAATAAGGACGACATGAACTACTGACGCCGTTACTTACAGCATGGATACAGGTGAATATACATTTCGTCAAGAAAGTATCAGGAATTCATTATTTAAGAAATCTGCTTGAACCGATTGTGAAAATTTTTGTTGTTAGTTGTTTTTTTATACTGACCCGGAGTTTGAACGCTACCTATCCTATCTATTGAAAAATCGAAACGAGTACAAAAAATGAAAGCGAACAATTTTTGATTTTTCACTAAGTTAAGATTCTCGATTTTCATACATTCTATCAATGAAGTACTAGGAATTTAGTTTATTTACAGTGCTCGATTTTGTCAATTCTTACAAGTGTGTTTTGCGATCTTTACGATGGATAAAAATATCGAACGAATAATTTGCCTCAAATTCAACAAATATCATCGATCAACCGTATGGACCTGATATCGTTCCGGCCGACTTTATTCTTTTTCCAAAACTCAAATTACTACTTTGAGGTACCCGATTTGAATCGATAGGAGACATAAAAGAAAATTCGCGGCTAGAAGTGAAAAGTCGATTTCGGAAAAAAAAACGTTTGAAAAATGTTTATGGATTATTCGTTGGCGTAAATGTATTATTTCGGAAGGGGCCGAATAAATGGATGAAAAATAAATATTTTGTGTGTGTTTCATTGTTCAATTCCCGGTACTTTTTCTCAGAATGTAAATTTATGAAATTCGTTCAAGAAGTTGAAATAATTTTCTTTATCTCTATTTGAACAATGCTATCAGTCCCAGTAAAAATCAAATTGTTATTTAATTTTAATAAACCACTCGACTAGTTAACTAACACTATTAATGGTATGGTGTACATTTTTGTTGAATATCTAATAAATTTTATATTCGAGAGCTTAGGTTTACATATTTATAATGAAATAACAATTCAATTCTAATAAGCCATTTATTTATGAAAAACTATTTTCTCAGAGCTTTTAGTATTAGAATTATGTATTTATAACATCAACAAAGATGGGGCTATAAAATAAAGTACTAAGATTTTCTATTTTAACTCTCAAAATGAACCGAAAACTGAAAATTCCCTAGCAAATGATTCAAATTGTGCGAATAAGTGAACAAATTAGGGAAACACTAGGTTTAAGTTTCACGAAATATAATGAATGAAAATACGTTAGAAATGTTTCGGGTTTTATTTCATTGTCAAAAACTATATAACTGTGATGTATTTCTCCGAAAAATTACACTCTAATAACTATGGTTATACCGTGAAAATTAGTACTGTTTTGATACAATTTGTTAGAACATCAAGTGTCTGCTGATTTCAAGAAAAATACAACTAATGGTGAGGTGAAAATATTTGTATTCGCGATATTCATTACTCACTTGTTTGGCACGTTCCCCTTCAGAATCGAACAAGTCGTATTTATTACTCTCTAGAACAGACTGAATACTAACAACAGAGTAACAATGACTCGTTTCAAGATCAGTTAAAAATGTTGGATTTCTAAGAGTTAAATCCTTTACTTTCGTCGTGTTTATGATTCTGTTGCTGAATAAATTTTCTCTAAGGTTCCAGACAATAATTATTCTGAAAAAAAAATTCGGTAACCAAAACGTGAAATGTATACAGGCTATCCCAGAAATGATGGGTAGTGCATTAAAATACGAATTAAATTTTCACCGTTTCTACCATAAACAGATAAATTAATAGATCATTATAATCACGGTCTCAAACATTCGTTCCTTATCGAACAGTCTGAAACTGAGTATAAAATGGCGTGGTATTTATAAATAGATCCTTATTGAATTTGGAAAAACCAGATAGAATGTATACAGTTTAGCTATAAACTATTTGAATATATCCAAAATTTAGGATTTACATGAATCAGTCTGGTCGTTTATTATCTGCGAGTGCAGTGATTTAAAAATCTTAATCGATTCTAGATAACCAAGTTTTCTTCTTTTGTGGCAATGTGTACGGTTTTGAAATTACCAATACTAGGAAAAGATCGCGCAATTTTTATGAAGTGGTTAACCAATGTTCAATCTTTTTTATTTTCAATGGACGAAGTGAGATGTTGTGGATATCTAATTTCGAAGATACGACCAGTTTGGCTTATAAATTATTGCATATAAGATAGCTTATATTTGTTTGTTGTTTTAATCATACTTAACTTCCAAATAGCAACTGTTGAATCCATACAATGTCTTCATTTCTGGGCTATCCCCCGTATTTCCATACCAAATAAATATTTTAACGTATTTTTTATTTGGAAATGGTCACAAGTCGGTTTTATTGTGATATTATGATGAGGACTAACCACATGTGCTACTTTCAAGAAGTAGCAAAAATAAACGGAACTGGAGGTTTGGTGCGAAGTATGGGCTAAATTGCAGCCGCGCCCCTTCGTCTCAGTCGTCTATTGTGGCTCACTCTAACTTAGATTTCATCCACATCCTTTTGAGAAAGATAAGAAGCTTATTGGATATGACCTTAATGAGCAAATTTATTTCCAGTTCGCGAGATCCAATGTGCTCAAGCCTGATTTCATCCCCAGCCGGGCATCCATACAGGACGTGATTAATCGATTCTTCATCTTACTCGACTAATCTAAATGAGCGACCCTCGATCAATCCTAATATATTCAAGTGACTTCTAAGATGACAATGCCTTATTAAAATGGCTACCAACAGTTTCAAGATTTAGTCTTGAGAGTTTAAGCCGTCTGTGAACCAATAATCACCCACGCTCATACGGTTCCTATGTGCTAGAAATTATTATCTAAAACGCCATCTGCGTGTTGGTTTTGCATGTTATATAGCAATCCTCATCTTCTTTTTCTTCATGTATAGCGCCCTTATGAACAACACTCAGACCTTTTGATCTATCGTGCTTACCATCATAAGTGTGGTATTATCAGTCTTGCTTTTTTTAAATGGAGCTTACAAGATTGATGTAGGGGGACTATTGGATCATGCGGGCAGCAGGTGTTTCAGGGCCTAATATGTTCAGTATGTTTGCCTTATGAGCGGGATATTCTTTACCTACCACGGCATTGAGTAATCTCTGACAATTTCATCATGTGTAGATGTTTATTGAGTTAGTGTCCCGTCTGTCGGCCAACCACCATCACTAATAAACCTCTTGTCAAACGATAGTTCATGTGCCCTCTTCTTTGATTGAGATTCTCTTATGAGCCTTTTCCAACTGTCTCAATCCCGAGATGCCGACCCAGTAGTTACGAGCCTCTGTAGTGTTCAAGTCTTGGAAGAAAATAAAACATATGAGATAGTTAGATTAGGTTCTGGTTCTATCGAATTGGCAGTTGTTGCATATTAAACAAAACTGCCTGCATTCTCATTTACTTCGATCTATTATACTAAGATGTCTTAGTGCTTCTTTGTATTCGAAAGTAGTTTAGATGTGACCCTTGGATCTTTCAGATATCAAATGACGATGTGTAAGCGTCTCTTCAGTTCCTGTAAAGGTTTCCTACATGCATATGACGATAGCGTATAGTTCTGCAAGTATTACGATGCCTGTACCTATCCCGGTTTTGGACTCGTCTGCAAACCAGGTGGTTCTTCTGAGACGAGTAAGGTGTGGTATGTAAACCAAACATCTTCGAATGGAATGACTTTCATCAAAATGACGAATGGCTTTCATTAGATCTCCTTTCATGAGAAGATCAGGTCGGAGTTTTATTATTTTATTAAGCGGTGTAGGTTATCCAGAATTCGAATTCCTGTCCCTACACATGGCTCCCTCCCACATCCCCAATGAGATCCGTCTCCCTCATCAATATATGTGGGGGTGGGAGTTTTTGCAGACATCCCTTGGAGGCTTGACATTCAAATCTTTATACTCAATAACTCGTTGGCCGCAATTTTGACCTGTAGAGTACCAGGCTCATGGCATATTATATGTAGCCGATGCCCAGAAAGATGATGGTATCATTACGTTGCTATTCTTGCAGCTCCTCTAATCACCAGGTGAAGGTGAACAAGGCCCAGTATCTATGGCTGCACTAGGTGTAGAGCGAAAGGTCCCAGTGTCCATCATGCAGGCCGTTATCTATAAGTTATAGAGCTTCAGTTCACAATGCCACACTACCACCAAATACAGCAATAAGTGATAGGTGGTCACACCGCCATCACGTGTAGCCACTGAGATTGTTTTGAGGCGAGTCTTCATTTGTTACTATATGTCATTTGGCATACCGATAAGGAATGTCTATCCGTGATTTATGTTTTGCCAGTTCTATATAGGCTTACTATCTAAGGTAACCCCTATATTATGGCTCCTCCTAGGTCCCGGTGTAGACGATTATCCTCATTTTCCCAGTGAATGGAACCATATAAATTTTGTAGCGGTTTACACTTCGTTACTCAGAATCACACTGTGCTTGATTAGTTGATATAGCTTTCTGCAGTATGTCAAAGATCTAATCATCGTCATCTATATTAACTAGAATGATTATATGGTCATCGTAAGCTTGAACATGTACATTACCAGTATTTCATTAACAAGTAGGGACCACAGAAAAGGAAAGACGCCTTTGAGAAATAATCAGTTCACTATCAAGAAGCCAAACTCACCCATTTTCCAGCCCAGCAAACACGGTGTACGAATCAGATCCGAAACAACAACTTGATATTTTTCCGTAACAAACGAGGTAGAATTCAGGAACAACCTCTTTCATATTCCATAAACATACAAAACTTTTCAAACTATCCATTTCCAATGGATCCACATGCACTGACAAGAAGTATGACGGATTACTCGCACAAAACGATACAGAAGAAATCGTTCGTTGTCCTAAAACTACCATCGGAGGTACAAACTCTAGAAATCCTTCGCTTATCGTATTGTCAGGGGAAGCACTTTTGATCCTATCGCTGAGTGATTTTCGTTCGTTCAAAATGTCCAAGATTAATCCACCAGAAGCGACAACAAACTTTTCGAACTTCATTTCGCTGAAAGCTGGTGTCACAACTGATTCCTCTGAAGATGTTTTCAAATCTGGACCAACTCCCAATCGTTCGTGTTTATATTGAGTCGGATTCCGCGTAGATACGTGAGGGGGCATCTGTACCCACTTAGTGTCCGTTTCCACAGGTTCAGTTTGAGCAAAATCATCGACATTCTCTTCTCCAGTTTGCATTCCGACTTGAATTGAATTCGCATTACCGAAATTCCTGATGAAATCGTCGTACGTCACTGCTGGTACATCGAAGATCGTAAAATTGACGGAATCCAATTTAATCATGTTGGAAAGCTCTTTTCCTCTCTTCTTTCGTATCTCCAAATTTTTCTTGCGTTCGTGTTTCTCTCTGGCACCTGCGAAGTTCAAAAATTGCAACGATTTGGATTCCTCAAAACCTTCATCCGATAAAGAGGTTAGGTTACTTCGGAAATTATGATCCGTCGTTCTAATTCTACCGGCTTCTTGTTCCTGTTTTTTCTTCATCAAATCGCTCAAATCGAAACTACCGGAGTCCATTTTTTTCTCGTCTTTCTCGGTCGACGGACTAAGTGCCGCGTCGAAATTGTCATCGCTCGAACTAGTTGACGTTTCGCCTTCTGTTGCTATTTCTGAGATGTTGTGAACTGTTGAATGACTACTGGAACTCTCGAAATCGGACTCGTATGATTCGAAGTCGTCTTCGTAGTCCACCTCGTCTTCGACAATTTCACTTGTATCTTGGCTGACTACTTCTTTCGGGACGTCGGGTCCTGCTATGTTTTGGTTTACTATATTTCCTTTCGTTAGAGTAGATGTTCTTGGTCTTTCTAAAACTGCGGTACTTTGTGAAGAGTGTTCTTCCTGTTTCACATTCTTTGGTTTTTCTGATATTTTTTTCTTTTGCTCAGTATTTCTTCTTGGACTCGGGTATTTTTCAAGATGATTTAATAATTCTTTATAATTATTTTTAGTGGGAAAAAACTGCGTTTTGCTAACTCTTCTACTAGGTGGAGTGGAAACTCGTCCATTTGGAACTCTTTGGGCACTAGAAATATTTTTTATCGAGTTTTTAACGTCTTTTTCATTCGATTTTTCCAAGTTAGGTGGTGATAATTTAGTTTTGCTTTCTTTGATTGTATCTTGCGTAGTCCTAGATGAAGAA
Organism: Cryptolaemus montrouzieri; assembly: GCA_013387265.2. Lineage (NCBI taxonomy): Eukaryota > Metazoa > Arthropoda > Insecta > Coleoptera > Coccinellidae > Cryptolaemus > Cryptolaemus montrouzieri. Next base: position 3,576,344 of record JABFTP020000124.1, on the reverse strand, counting down.
ACCTTTGTTTCGTTCGTTGTTCTAGAAGAAATTTTAGTTGCTGTCGTTTTTGTTGGTTTACTTTGAACATTACGAGCCATCTTCTTATTGAGATCCTGGAAAAATATCCGTTCATTCATATAGGTTGAATAACATTCAATTTGATACAGTAACTAAGCACGACAAACTACATTCTCGTTCTTATATCAATCGATATTTTTTTCAACAATAGAAAATAAATTCATCTAACCAAAAAAAACAAAAAGAATTTTTAGCCTTAAAAAGTAATACGCCTAATGTGGGAAATAGATTTTATCACAATTCAAAAACATATTTCAAAATGAATGTAAATGATACATTTCGTCAAGATATTCTTGAATTCAAGCAAAATTTTACTTGCTCTTTATGAGTAACGGTTAAAAATTAAAATATTGAGTTCAGCACAAAATATAATATTAGATAAAATTGTATTCTTGTGAATAATCAAAAATGCACGGTTTCCAAAAAATTGCAACATTAAGTTGTTTTTCTAAAGAAATTCTTAGAAAAATATCAAAATAGTAAAATAGAGCATTTATTGTATCTTTAATATTCATATTCTATTGATCGGCAAAAGTATAAAATGCTTATACGATTGATCTTACCCTCTGTATGTATTATATTCTCTTTTAGATATAAAATTTGAAATGTACAGATTTTTATTCAAATTGTATCTCCATTTTCGTCATTTAGTTACAAATACACAAAAATGAATGATGTGATGAATAAGTAACGATCAAATTTGAAAATTACGAATGAATAATTAGGATGAAAATATTTCTCATTCTTCAAATAATCAAGTTATTATTCTTATAAAACTACTTACATTTTTATTTCTGCTAGACATCAATGACTTTCAAAAATTGTCGTTTTGTGAGAAGTGAAATTAAAACTGTCACTGAAGATTGTATGTTGTTACTCGAAAACATTCTAAGAACGATCAATACTTTTACTGCCATAGGGGGAAGCACTTCATGGTCTACTTATTTTTGTTGTCAAGAATAATCGATATTTGTTTCCTCGCGTTATTAACCTTCAATCTCGTATAAGATATAAACAAATAATATATATAATATAATAGTTTTTCTATTTTCTGTGAACATGTGCGCAGATTTCGATGTCTAAGTACGGCATCCAAGTGGATTAACAACATTATATTCAGAGAAAAAATGCGCCTCCTCTTCCTCGATCTCATTTGCACCAGTTTAGTGGTACAAAATGTATTCCAATGTCTTACTCCGTTTTCAGTTATTCAAAATGTCTCGTATTTTGGGAAGATCATCCTTCGTGGAAATTTCGGTAATTATCAAAGCTACTTTGAAATTAGTTTTTTTCGGTAAAATTCACAGGCGTGCAATATGATTTTTTTGGATTCGAACCATAGATGATTTTACTTTTGTCGACTAGTATTTTTCTTATAAAAATATAACAGATAATCAGCAGCAATATGGTTTGCATTCACTACCCTTTTTCAGGAAAAACTTGAAATTGTCCATCAACGATTCATGTTGTTTTATAACTGAAAAACCTCAGATTTTCTTTAGGTCTTATGGTTTTTTTTACAGGATATCCCAAGTTGAGTGGCTTATTAGACGTTTATGGAGAACTAATAATGCTATCGTTCTGAAATTTTGAACTAAAATATTATCACTTCAATGGCACTTCCGGTATAACCAACTTTATTATTTAATATATAACACTCTGTATATTGATGACTGGTTCGATAACACTTGTTATTCCATTTACAAAAACACCTAACACACAAGTCTAGCTTGTTTCGTTCATGAAATATCCTAATTTTACTTGAAATTCTCGATTTTTTTCTTTTTATATTTAGAGAACGACGTGAGCTACCAAAATAATGAAAGGTGTTTTGCAAACAAGAAACCATGCGGGACATAACTCATATGCGACTGAATCTTAGTCAGTATACAAAGCGTTCTTTTTTCCGCCTCACATTTCGAAACGAAGACTACGTTTTTTCAAATTGTAACCCATATTTTTTTTAATTCATTAGATTCGTCGTAAAAAACCTAATGAAGTTCCCCATACATACATTGTACCTAAGATTTCAAGTTATGGCGAAAGAACAAATTTAACGTACCTACCTGAAGATGGCAAAGAAGGCTGGGAATTGATGTTAGACCAAAAATACAGTCATATGGACTTATATGTTGTATATTTTTGAGAAGAAGAAAATACTTCATTCGAAAAAGTAAAATCGCCTCTCGTTCGTTTTCTGGAAGAAGCGCGTTTGCCGATTTTGATAATAACCGAGATTTCCAAGATTCGAGAAATGTTGAATAACTCGAAAACGAGGATATGAATGAATACATTTTTGCCATGTCTGTATACAGTTATCTTCCAATTTAAAAATGTCGATAGGATCTTAAACGAAGTTATTTTTTCTTATGAAACTGATATTTATTAATACTTACATAATATACTTATCACAGCATAAATAGAGAAAGCTTTTTGTAAAAGAGAAATACACATAATCATCCTGACATTATGACATTTACACTTAATGAATATAATCAGTGATTTCATAAAAACATAAAATAAGCGCTGAAACTCTTTATGTTCCAGCATTTAAAACCCTGAGTTCTCAAAAAGGATTTAACAGACACTAAAATACGATTCAATCGGAGAAATATTTCTTTTATTTTGAAAATATTAGGAATTTTTGGAAAACTGAAGATCTGATTGACTAGTATAAAAATAAATTTCCTATTAAAAATTAGATATTCGTTAATCTATTAGTTTTCCAAATATACCAAAAAAATTAAAAGAAATATTGCACTTTGAAGTTTTAGTACGCTCGCAGACGATCTGCAATTAGTTTCATTTCCGAGTAATCCTCCATATTCTCTTGGCATTTTATCGACGTTCCTGGCAGTTGGTTCACTTCTAATTCTCACGGTAGCATCGTGAAACAATAAATTATTTTTACCATTAAACGGTCCGAACATTGTAAAAGACGTTGTTGGACTTTTATAATTTTTCCCAAAGAGATCATCAGCCGCGAAGAAAACGTCCAATGTGTCTTTAATCCAAAGATTAGAGGAATTTTCACGAACCATAGCGTGACCAACTGGCGCCCAACTAAGGAAACAAGGATCCGCATCTGATTCTTCACAGATCATTTTCAAGTCAGACATTGTGAGGTTTTCGTTATTCTTCACTTTATCTGAAAATTTAAAATATTTATTTTATCTTTTTGAAAATTTTCAGGCACTCAATTTACCTGAAAGAAAACGTTTCAAAGTATTCTTAGACAAGAAAGCAACGTCACCGACTCCGTCCATTAAGCAACGAAGAGCACCTTCGTCTCCACTGTAAACATCAGTTTTACAATTTGGAGATATGTAACTTTCAGATTCATTCTTTGGTAATTCCGAAGTACAAATTCCACTGAAAAACTGGGTCATTCCGGTCACTGTTGGACAAGATTCTAGTAAATTTTTTTCATTCAAGAGAATCGCCACAGAGTTCCAAGCGACACCGTCGTATACCGGAAAGCAGGCTTTTGTTCCTTTCATGTCTTCGAAGGAGTTTATATCAGCATTTTTCTTAGTGAGTGCAATGGTTAGGTACTTGAAGTCATCGTTGACTGTTTCGTGGAATAAAGTTTTGAGGTTGTATTGGCTGCAAACAGAATAGGTTCAGTTATGTTCAAATTTCTCCTCAACAATTTAAGTTGAAGTAAATATGATTTTCGCCACTTACGTAAAATTATAATATTTTTTAAATTACTAACCTATTGTACTAAGCGAGTCAAGAGTTCCTTGACGGTCTCTCTCTGTTAAACCGCGCTCTTTAGTTTTTTTAAATTCAAATGTATGCAGTTCATTGAAGGTTACAATTATAGTAAGGAATCGTTTTGAATTGTACAGAAGGGTGGTCAAACTTCGATGTTTCAATACAGCTTAAATATCTAAAACAATTTTTAATTGTGGTCCGTAATGAATTTCATAAATTTAAGCTTTTAAATAATATAAAAGGATTGATACCGTTCCGCAACTCGTGACTCACTTTGAATACAATGAACACATTAAAAAAGAGAATCAAAATAATATCAGAAAACTGGTTGTTATATTGAAAAAAATGATTCAAAAATGTGGATGATATTCATCATAAAATGTTTCCATATGCAATGAAAACGTCCTGTATATCCAAAACTATAGTCATTCATGATGTCCTGTTTTAGGACTACAAATAAAGTTCTAAAATGTATCTTATAAAATTATAAGCAAGTTCCCGTTCTGTAAATCATCACTCGATGCTGAAACTTTACAACATACCTTCGAGCTCGGTTAAGTAAATCCGGTTTGATGATGACCACATCCGCGAAGCCTTTTTGTACTGCATCCATGCAAAGTTCGTTATCGTCGGTTTTCAAGCATTCCAAGCTCGGCTGAATGCCATAAGAAGCGGCGGTTTCCCTTAACCAAGAGCATTTGGAACTCTCCAAGATGGATGTGGTGCAGATATGGATGGTCCTCGGTGGATGGCAACCCGGAAAGCTATTCGCGCTTAGAAAACCTGTGGCTTGGGAAAGATATGTCTCGATAGGTTCCACGGGGTTTAACGTTTTTACACTAAGTGAATAAGATTCTATAAGTTTAAGAAGAGTGGTTTGCCACGAGTTATTGTCGTCGCTCGTGAGGCCAGAAATCATTGCTTGGATATCTTGAGCTTTAGATCTGTAAATTGCAATTGTTTTTCGTAGATCTTTGTTAGGTGAATAACGAAATTTTTAATGATTCTCACCTTACAGAAGCTACAACGGACCATGGTTTAACCACCCACACACAAGGATTTGTAGTATTCAGAGGTCTTACACTTTCGTCAGGACACAATAGATTATATTCTTCAGGAGATGCATCCCTTCCTCCAGGGACTAGCCCGAAATGAATTTGAACATCATCCCAGCGTGCCCAAGAAACATCACCTGCCCCATCTGTTAAACATAAAAGTGATCCCCTTCGCCCCCAGTACTTATCGTCTTTAGAGCATTTTCTCGGGCTGTCACAGGATTCGCATAAATTTGGATATTTACTCTCTGAAAAATATTCTCATCTGTATATAGGATGAGTTGCGACTTACGAAACGATTTCTCTCTGTTAAATCGCACTCTAGATTTTTTTTGAAACCTTAGAACTATGCAATTCAAAATTATTTTCGACTATACATACTTTAGATGGCCATTATTCGCCACATTATAAAAAAATTGAAAATACTATACTAAAATGCGTTAGAATTTAAGATTAAGATGCCACACACGTTTGGGACACTATACAGTCTAAAATTATCTAAAATGTCTAAAATCTTGAAAGTGTGATTGAACGAAGAAAGACTAACCTAACCTAACGCTTTTACGACAAACCTTAACCCTGAGCATATAAAGGCGTTTAGTATGAGGCATAAAAGGGGAATCAAGCGAAGAAGACGAACAAAAGAAGACGAACAACTGTCTTGTGTGACCTGGTTAAGTATGAATAAATGTATACAATACATTTGTGCAATCCACTGTTGTTAACCGTTCTGCCAAGAAAATAGTTGGCAATTGACAGTTTAGGGTTACTAAAAATGGAGCACTACATGAAAGAACAGTGAGATTTCATAGCAGAACAATATTCTAAAAATACGGCCGTATTCAATGCCAATAAAGAAATTTTGCGGCCAGTGGCGTAACTAAAGGGCATCAGGGCTAGATAAATGTTATCTTGAAGTCGATAAAATCTAAACACAACTAAAGACTACATACAAATCCAAACTGATTATTATATTCAAAACAAACGGATGTCGATAATTTTAGAACGGCATATTTCTTCTATATATTCACTTACTTAATTCGAAATCTAACGTGATATTGTTAACCCATGGTCCTGCCTTACAGGCGGATTTGAAGAATTCCGAAGACGATTTGATTCGGTTTTCGGTTAGACTGAGTTCTGGTTGGCACATTTGCGGTACGATGGATGCCTCTAGGTACTGAAAGAATGATGTATTATACAATTTTATTAAACCGCCATACTCTGAGTGATTATATCATTTATAAAATTATTAATTCTACTGAATTAAATTTCATGACTGGAACTATACTACCACCATGATTAATCAGAACAAAAAGCTCGAAACAACACTCACATTAGATAATATCGTGGTCCAATCCGATTGGTAACCGTAACCCGGATGACAAAATCGTTTATCCTGAAGATCGTGCCTACTTTTTATACCTGCTTTTTTGTCGAGGACAGCTACCACTTCATACTCATACTTAACTGCAATACAAAAATACAATTTAGATAGTGTTCATAACAAAATATGTTCGAGCCACTAATTCAAATGTTGAAACAGATTTTTTCGAGTTCTACAACAAAATATTGAAAGAGAATAATTCAAACACTGCCCAACAAATATCTACTTTATAAAATTTTCGAAAAATATCATTATTACAATTAATGTATTTAAGAAAGCTCATTTCAAAAATCACAATAGTTTCTAAGTAGCAGCTCTAATTTTTGAGATTTTTCAAAGTATCCGCTTCTAACACGAATCTTATTAAAACTTTTTTCTTAACTACGGTAAGTGTGCACAAAAATTGTATTTTTCTAATAATGTTTCACCTACTTGTAAATTTAAAACTAGAACTGCTAGAAAAAACTGTATTATTTTCGTAACCAGCACACTTCATTTGACCGGAGGAAAAATAAACATTCTGTAATTTTTTTCAGTGAAATCACTCACCGTCTGAAAAGCGAAGTTCGTTAATAATAAGAGCTTCAATTGCTGAATTAGATGCAACTATTAAATCTTCAGGGGTGAATACTGCGAAATCTGCTTGTTTCTTAGATATTTTTCGCAAACAATCCAACCTGTAACACATGAAAAATATTTACTTCTTTTCGAATTTCAGATGACTTCCATATAACCTTTAACAGCGCACTTACCTATCCATTCCTATAACACATTGAGCTTGGCTATCTGGAGTATTCAAAGCTGGGCAATATCGAGTAGCCCTTTTGAAACTGCCTCTACCATCCACTGCACAAATACGAACTGAAATTCAACTTAACTTCAACTTATGTCTAACTACAAAACTTGGACATATTAGAGAAGAAATTGAAAAAGGTGTGCGCGTTCGTAGTTCCCCTGTCGTTTTCACTGCGATCAGATGAATCTTTCGATTAAACAATTCCCAAAAACGCAAAATTAAATAACGTTAACTCTTTGAGAGTTTAGAACTCATTCAGTATTACTTACATATCAGGTTTTTCTATTTTATTTTTTAGAGTACTGCCATCCCCTTAGCAATCGAAGATGTGGTCAGAATGAGAAATAAAATGTGAGAACAATCATTTTGGTTCCACTTTTTATTCACCTCACACTCACAAACTAGCGACAGGCGAGATAATGTTCTTCGGTTTTGATCCCATTCTCTTGAATCATATAAAAACGAACTTATGGCTTCTCCTTTTTCTCTGAGCTCACCTTTTAGGGGCGAGCCTAGGAAGCTTCGAGTGTTTTGATTGTTTATGCATTCTACATACTTTGCTTTCCTACGATCGTGTTTTAACTCACATTATAATTTGACATTATAACATAATCAATGTACCTTCCGATTTCTTGTAACTCATCAATTCAAATAAATGGATAAATAAAATTAGGAGATCTTCTAATTGTACGTTCTGTCAAAAAGTACCGTGAATTGATTATTTGAAAAATCTGCTTGAAATAATTGTCAACATTTTTGTACATGCTAAGTTGGCACAACTGCTTTCTATACTGACGCGAAGTTTGAACACTAAGGAGTGTGTTCTGCAATTTTTACAATGGATGAAGATATCGAGAGAACTTGTCTCAAATTTTGGATTGTAAATGAAATTTCGTGTGACGAATCGAAAAAAAGGTTACAGAAGGCTTACTGGGAATCAACTTTATGAAAAACATGTGTTTATGAATGGTACAATGCATTCAACAGCGGCTGAGATGTGGTGGAAAATTTGCCTCGCTCTGGTCGACCATCAACATCTTCAACAGAAGTTAACATCGATAAAGTGAAATGGTTATTGAAAATCGTCATTTAAGTTTGAAAGAGATAGTCAATGAACTTTCTGTGTCTCACGAATCAATTCGTACCAAAAAACCTAAATTTTCTTCAAAATTGAATCGCATAAAGGTCGCTAAAGACATGCTAGAACGAGTCAATTCCGACTCCATATTCTTAAAACGCATTGTCACTGATGATGGGTTTATAAGTTTGACATGCAAACCAGTCAACGAGAACAGAAACCGATAAAACCAAAGTCAAAGGTTATGTTGATTGTTTTCTTCGATTATCGTAGTATTGTGCAATCGGAATTCTTGCCAGAAGGTTGCACCACGATAATGCACAATTTCACAAGGCTATTACTATGAAAGAATTTTTGGCCAAAAACTCAACAAATACCATCGAACAATCACCGTATTGACCTGATATGGCTCCAGCCGACTTTTTCTTTTCCAAAATTCAATTTACCTCTTCGAGGTACTCGCTTTGAATCGATAGAAGACACAAAAGAGAATTCGTGGCGACAACTGAAGTCGATTCCGGAGAAAGCGTTTGAATATTTTGTGTTTCATTGTCCAATTTTCGGTACTTTCTTGACAGAATGTATGTTGAAATACTATTCTCAATTTAGAAATAGATGTCATCATTACCACGAAGAACCTGATCTATTCTTATTTATAATCTCAAGGTGAATATTTTCTGGATGTAAAGTAAACAGGTTTATGTTAATAATTTGTGTGTATTAAATTATTGAAATTATCGAGTGAACCATTAAAAGATAATCATGAAATAAATCTAACCGAGTGACTGATGTAATAGGTTTTGAGAACAACGAGTTTACATGAAAAATCGTATTATTGAATTCTAAACGAAACGGAAAGGAGTTCATACAAGCTCAGTCATAACTTACTGGACGCTCTTCATCTCGGTCAAACCGTACCTTTAGATTTTTTAAGAGCTCTGACCTAGGCAGTTGATCGCAATTTAAAATTATTTTAGACTATACAGGTGTCACAAAAATGTGTGGCATACCATTCTTATATTTTTGTTAAAAGAATAACACAATTTCAGCAAATTTTTGGATAGTGCGTAAATATTAAGGTGAAGTTTGATATAATTTGACGAGTTGCTCTGTCTGTGTTCAAATGAAGAAAAATTAATATCCAGTACTAATTAAGCATTACTTTTGTGCAAGAGAACCATCACGGTATCCCAAAAATCTCTTGAGAAGTACTATGGTGATTCTTCACAATCACCCAGGAATCCCCATTAAGGTAACTATTCCGGAAATGATCGCGAAAGTGTTAGACAATTGTCTAGTGGATTTAAAAGAAATATTGATGGCTGCAAACATCTCATATGAACAAATTTTATACATCTTGCATGAGCATTTGCCCATAAGAAAGCAATCGGCAAGATGGGTGCCGATTGCACTTTGTACAAAATCTTCAATACTTTCTTCCAGTATCAGTACACCCAAGGAAGCCGATAAGGTTCCATCGATCGGTGAGATAATAGCCACCGTCTTTTGATTTGCACAGGGCTTTATCTTTATTGTTTTTCTCCAAAAAAGAGGTCCATGAATGTAGAATACTACACATCACTGTAAGACCAATGCATCGAGGAAATCACAACAAAGCGATCACATCTTGTCAAGAAAAACATCTTGTTTCATCAAGATACAGCCTCTTCCAGTTTACTGCTATTGTAATAGTTGAAGGAACTAACATTAATTGCAACCTCATCCGTCATATTTTCCTGACTTGACTCCCAGTGATTTCTTTTTGTTTACAAACATGAAAATATGGCTCGGAGGACAGAGATTTTCAACAGATTCGGAAGTCATCTCCGAAACAAAAGCGTATTTCGAGGACATTGGAAAAGACTACTACAAAGAGAGTATCAACAACCTCCAGCATCACATAAGCTAGTAAATAGCCCTAAAAGCAGATTATGTTGAAAAATGAATGACAGGCGGTAGAGAAAAGTGCGTTTTTGTTTCATTTTTAACTGACTTATCAATTCACCCTCGTATATGAATAGTGTTCGTTATTCCCTAAACGTTATACTAAAGACAAAAGAGAGAAATCAATGCATAAATTCGAATTATCTTCTAGACGATGCTCAATTACGTTTCACCATTCATTTTTCTATAATTACGCCTTTTTTGTAGTTACATTGTTATTTTGTAACAACTTTCAGAAAGCAAAGTGAGTTTTTTATTTGCGAACGTTTGTTTTCCGCGCGTTTTGACTATTCTGCTATTGAACCTCATGTTGATTATCACGTATAATAATCACCAGGTGTCAGAAGTGACTCACTTGTTGGAACACAATAAATGATGAAATGATAATAACTTTGTTTCATTATTAAACAACAAGTCATTTTTTCAAGGAGCATTTTCTCAAATTTTACGATGAGGCATGATCTTGAATAGTTTACGAAATATTTGATATTTTCTGAAATTTGAGGACAACTATTATGCTAATAATTGTTGTTACTTGAACATATGACACATTTTGATGATTTATGTTACACGATGTTCGAAAACGATTTTTGAAATTGGCACCCATTCAAATCTCATTCCACTGTTTTTCTCAAATGGCATACCCTATATCCAAAGGGTCGACTAAGTGGTATATTTAAATACCTTTCGAATGGTACCAAGGTTCCCTATAACTTTTTTCAACGGTTTCGACGATATTCGAAAGTTTAGCCAATTTTTATCGAATTTCAAGAAATATTCCAATTTTTCAGTCCAATTTCTATCTGAATCGATTGTTGACTCAGAAAAAAGAGCCGAACATGAATGAAATCATTCATGTGTTTAATTGTCACGAATCCTAACAACTCGACCACTATTGAGTAAAGAAATTGACAAAAAATTCAAGTTCATAGTATCACATTAATTCATACTTCAAACCTAATATTAAAAACGTAACATTCGTAAAATAAAGATAAAAACACTTTTCTTATCGTTTTCTACATAAGATGTTAAAAATGGCCTCCATTTTAAACGATACACAATGTTAACTTATCTTCAAATAATCTTCTTACGTTACTTAGCATGTCTGGTATTACCGATCACAACCCTTCTCTTATTATCTCTTTTATATCGTCATCCGTTGTTAGCGAAGTTGGAAATACAATTTCCTTCTCATACCCCCATAAGAAAATGTAAAGTAAGTTAGATCAAGCAATCTTGCAGGCTAATTTCGGAATCCACCTCTGCTGATTCATTTATTAGGAAAATGTGTGTCTATAAAATTCCGCACATTGACAGTGAAATGTGCAGAAGCTCCGTCAAATTAGAACAACATTCGTTGCCTTACGTCGATCGTCACATCTAACAATTCTTGTAAATGATCACGAAGAGACCTCAAAAATATATTTCCCTTTAAGTGGTCATCAAAAAAAAATGGTCCGATGAAATGCGTGCCTACGATTACGCTCCAATTATTAACCGCCCATCGATGCTGCGTGTACATCTAACGAAATATCTGTGGATTCTGATCATCGTAATAATGAAAATTGAACTGGTTCACTAGGGAGTTTTTGTGGAAAGTGCAAAATCATCCGAGAACATAACATTTTCTGTCAAATTTTCTTCCGATCATTTCCGACATCCATAAACTCAAACCGACGTTTAAAATCTCCATTCAATAGCTCCTGGTGGACCTGAACATGATACGGATGGCATCCGTGTTTTTTCAAGATTCTGGGTACACTTCCTCTACAAATCTCCGTCTCATTGGCAATCTTCTGTCGATTAGTAGTTGGAAATCATATCAATTCGTTTTTGTATTGAATGAGTCCTCATTTTGAAATGTATACCAAATAGCAAAATTGTTTAAAATTGGAATTTTCTAACAGATAGTGAAACAAAAATGAAATTGTGAACACTATCCAGTGATACGTGGCATAGTATTCTGCCTTATAGTATTAATAGGTGTCATTAACGGCCTTTTCAAGGAATTTGTAGATTCCGAGTATATTAAACCTCTAATATTAAACAGAATATTAGAATAATTAGAATTAGGTAGGTACCAATTGAGTACAAGGAATGTGATAAAGAGATCTCGATTGTTTGATTACCCTGATGCGATTTTGTGGTATAGAGCATCATCCCTTCTTTGAAATTAAGTCTATAAAGGAATTGGATTCACTGAATGTGATAAAATGAATAAATATGTTAATTTTTTCTGGGGACAAACCAGTGTAACTATTAAGCTATAATTGAAGTGAAAAATTGGAATATTTCTTAAAATTCGCTAAACTTTTCAATATCTTAGAAACCGTTGAAAACGGGTATAAGAAACTTAGGTACCATTCGAAAAGTATTGAAATATACCACTTATTCGACTTCCATAGACGCCACTGCATTGATTGAATCAAAAGAAATTACCTGCTCGAATTATGGACGAAATGAATTTTTGGTTTCTCAAAAACCAATTTTTCCATGTTTATAAAATGAAATAGCTTGATCTCTATTGTGCTAGATAAGCGATACTAGATATGGAGAAAACAAAGGGGATCAAAAAATTGTATCTTATTACAGAAAAAAAATAAAAACTACAAAAAAGACAGTCGCGTACTTTTCTTCATCTGTCTTGGTAGTAGTGAATTCAGATGTACCACTAGACCTAACAGTTTCAGTCTAACTAGGACTAAATGAACGCCTTGTCACTATAAATAACCGAATTTCAAAGAATTCCTCCGTACGATCTTCATGATATTCATAAATCACAGATGTTTTTCGAAAACTTTAACGCTCTTGTAACTGAGAACCGCAGCAACACCACACACATGATCATTGGATGTTTTATCTTAAAATTACCTAAGGATTCACCTCCGGAAATTTTCAGCCGTAGTTAGATTTCACCCTGTACAGTTTCATAAAATTTCTTCATTTTTAGTGGATTTCAAAACAATATAATACTCCGAAAACCCCGTTGGAATGAATTAATTTATAAACCATTCAAAAACATCGTAAACATGATACAAAACAAGTTGTAATATTTGGATATAAATTAGGGAGTAGAAAACAGATAAACTTACATTTTCCAGCGTGTATCAATGTGATACATATTAAAGAGATAAGAAAGGCAATTTTAACAAACATGCTTCCGAAACAAACAATACAACAGACGAAACCAAACTAAAACTATTCAACTTGAACACCGGTCATGATCTTATCGTTATCTCTTCGCGAAGGACGTCGGGGATGCGGACTGTTGTTTTTTTAATGTACAATCGCATCTTGCTTGTTCTTTGGATTTCCCAAGGTGTTCAAGAGTTGACAACCGTGCAGGTACCTGTTTGTATCGGTGGGAGTTTATACTTTACGTAATTTACATATTATTAGTCATCTAAAACAAACACGCGTATCGTTTTATTCAGCTTATTATAGAATTTCATTAAGCTTTGGATAAACCGGAAATTTAGGAAAATCCTTTCGTACAAGAAATGGACTAAGATTTTCATGACAAGCAGTGGCGGCGCATGACGTATAGGAAGATGAGAAATTGCAGTTATTAACTCGACACGAAAAAATCTTTTGTTGCACGAAACTTTCTACAACTTCAAAAATGGAGCGAAATATCATATTATAGTGTATTTAATGCTGAAATAAACATTCCATTTAAAATTAGCATTTTTTCCCATTAAAAAAATATTGTTATCGTGGAACGATATGCGTATGAGTAATATTGATGATTTATTTATTTTAAGGAAATCATTTTTCAACGGAAATGAAGTAGAATATATTTCATACTTTCCACAACTTTTTTATCACAAACACGATCGGTTTCGACCGTTAGGTCATTTTCAAGTGGTCAACTACAGGAAATGAACTCACTTATATAGATACTGACCTAATTTGATATTAAGTAGTGGGGAGGTATTAATGTTTAACTGGCAATTAATGATGATTTCACTTCGATTTTCACAAACTTTATTGATTTCCAAACATTCCAAAAGATTTTTCTTTTCGTTGAAAAATTGTAATATCATCTTATGTTACTGAACATTTTGTGGTTTTATATATTCACATATTGGAGAATTATAATTAGTGGATAAATATTCCTGGTTTCGAAATTTCTACAAGTCTGTCTAACATTTGCTACCGTATATTCATTGCTAGCAATTTTGTAAACTCCTGATTTTTTTAATTCGTCTGTGTTTTGTTTAGCATTGAATAATAATTTGCTCAAGAAATGATTGGAGTACATGCCGAACTCAATATTCAAAAGCACAAAGACATAATCAACAATTCCATACTCCATGAACATAAGATTGATGAAATAATTAAAGAATCCAACATTCGACCCAAGAAGCAAAATTACACGGGAACAATAATATTCATAATAAGAAAAATGTAACGACATCGTATGCTTTATAAAGACCAATATAAAGATAAAAATGCAAGACATATTGGAAACACTGAACAAAATGGAAATATCTAAGTACCTATATATTCATGGATTACTTAGAAAGAAAAGTAATATTAAATAGCCATTTAGGGAAAAACGTATAGTGTTCTGCTACTGATATGTAGATAATATCTTGGTAGGTTTTCAGGACAGGCAAATTGATGAATTTATGCAATTTCTGAATGAAATTCAAACCAATATTAAGTCTACAGCAGAAATATAAATCAACAACTCAATAAATTTTTAGACCTAATAATAACAAAATCAACCAACAATATCATTTACAACATAGACCGAAAAGAAACCTTCACAGACTCAACTATTCCCATGGACTCATTTAATCACTTTAATCACAAATTGGAAGTTTATTATTGAAAGGGCTTTTACCATTCCACTGTTATAGATAGACTTCAAAATTGAAATAAATGCTGTCAGAAAAATTGCCTTAAATAACAAAATTCCGCCGGTTTTTATAGACAAAATAATTCAACGGAAAGAAAAACATCAAATAACACAATTATTATATTCCATAAAAAATACTTCCTTGAAAAAATACGCTACTTTCAACTATGCTAATTCTCTCTCCAATACCTTGAGCAACTATGTTTCTCAATTCAAAATAACCCCCTCTTTCTCATGTGGTCTAAACTTGACCAAAATATTATTCAATACTTAACAAAAAACAGAGAAATTAAGAAAATCGGGAGGTTACTAAATTGCTTGCAATTAGTATACAGTAGCTTGTGTTTGGCAGACAGGTAAGAATTTCGAAGTTAGATGTCAAGAACACTTATCCTCATACAATAATTCTCCGATGTTTGTTGGTAGTACAAACCGTATATCCCCAAAAGTGGGAACATTTTAAGAAACGAATAGTATTTATAACACGTTATTATTAATAATTTCATTATCTATCAATCTATCTGAGTAACAGAATCTTCGAACGTTGCGCTAATCCACTTTAATGCATTAGATTTAAATGAAACGTTGCATACTTATCAAGGACTGATGATAATACAATATTCGATAAGGTAATTCCTATATCAGAAACACTTTAAATTTAAAAATAAATATTAGTTCAAAAACTAAAAACGCGCTTTTAAAGCAACTAGAACTAAAAAGTTCGAAATAATATTCAACTATTGAAAAGTTATTTAAAAGTGACAAAAGTTAATTACTCGATAAATTTAAATAATTTTCAGAGAGCTAAGAAGAAGAAAGTAAAAGATAAAAAATTCGAAACTAAAAGGGTAGGGTGCTCTGTGTAAGTTTTATTGATATTTCATTAGTAGCAAATTCTGATACTAGACTTATTAAGAAATATAATAGAAAGCACCACTCTTTGTATCAACTTTTTACCGCATGGTTTTCTAAATCATCTGAAAATGATTTTATTTTGTCGAGTAATTGCCTTTTTATCACTTTTGGATAACTCCTCAACAAGTGAATATTATTTTTAGTTCTACCTTCTTTAAAAGATAGTTTTTAGTTGCTTCAGTTTAACGATAATAAAAACTGACTGTTTTTTCTTCTTAATCTCAAATAACATTCTATAACCTTTAACTTTCACTCCAGCATTCAACAGAGAAAAGTTCGATATTCCCAACATTTTGGTGTCAAAGCTACAAGTCATGTGACTTTTAGAAGTAGCTTCAAATCGCTTTGATGAAAATGCAGTTTCGTCTGGAAACTATAAATTAACTCAAAAACACTTCCATCGCTTTTCTTTAACACTCTTCAAACTATTAAATTTGTTAGCCAAACGCGCGATGATATTCTTTAAATTTAAATTTCGACGAAACGAAAATGACTTCAAATTATGAAGTAAAAATTCAAAAACTTGAATATAGTAAAGGCCACTTAGGTTACCTTTCTTTTAAATGTCATAAACATTTAGCATGAGTCGATGACAAATTGTATATACTTAACCATCACAAAACACCATACTTAACATCAATTCTTTTTACATTTGAATGTCAGCATTCAATAGTTTTATTCATAGATTGATTAACATCCCGTTATCGCCAGAAAATTTCAACAAAGAATTAAATTTGATTGAACAAATAGCCAAAAATAATGGTTACAATCCCAAACTAATAAATAATATTTTAAATAAAAACAAAGTAGAATCGCATTGAATGAAGTTTACCCTGTCGCTAAATTGAAACAAAATTCAACACCTTAACCTACGTTGGCATTACAAGTGAGAAACTGAAATCATTCTTGAGTAGCAATAATTTTAACATAGCTTTCCAAACTAATAATAATTTAGGCAAATATATAAAAATAATAAAACCAAATCAGGTAAAAACAATAAATCAGGTGTTTATAGAGTGAATTGCAATGACTGTGATAATTTCTACATTGGTAGAACACATAGAAATTTTAATATTAGAATATCGGAACATAAACGCAGTTTTCAAATAAAAATCAGATTCAAATTACGCGAATCATCTCTCAGAAAATAATCATTCTTTCGACCCACAGTTTGAAATTTTGCTTACAGATAATAAATATTGGAAGGTAGATCTTTGGGAAACTTTAGAAATAAATAAATACAAACACTCAGGTAAACTCATCAATGAACAAGTCGATTTAAGCCCTTCACCTCTATTGAATCTCTTCGGGGAGCAATCTATTCCTTAATTTTATTGGATATACCTGTCATAAATAACCACTTAAGAAGAAGCAACCCAATAAGTAATTACTCGAGAACATTTATATTTATATTCTCATTTATTTTCTGTACATTCATTCGTCTGAAGAAGCTACGGTGTAGTGAAACGCGTTACGAATCGCAATTATTAAGTAAAATTCCTTAAAATACAGTACTTGTTTGTTTTTTATTATTAATACTTTTACGTTAGTTTTCCACTAATGTAACACATTCCATTTAAAGAGATGATAATGACATCACATTTTCGACAAATATGTTAAAATAAGAACGAATAAAATCTATGAGAAGGTGAAAACTACTTTTAATCACCTTGTATACAGAATGATTGGTAAGTTGTGAACAATAATCGAAGGGGTAATAGCATGGACTATTTACAACAAATTGAGTCATATAGACTGCTACGAAAAATCAACCATTTCTCAGTTATTTTCATTCCAAGGGTTTCCTCAGAAAAACTTTCCTGTCAGTTTGAAACATTAAAATAAAAAAATTATGATTATTTGAAAATGTTTTCATTATTTTTAACTCATTTTATCTCGAATACATAATTAAAATTATGATGATTGTTTATGTAAGTTAGACTTAGTGCTTAGATGTTTTAAATTAATCTTTTCTGCAGATCATTGAAGGAACGGTCACGTTTTATGAGCTTTCCAATGAGGTATAACATTCCAATATAGATAGCCTATTAATCCATCAATAGGATCAGAACAAAAATCAAATGTCTCGTTCTGAATTTGCTTGTAAATCTGCCAAAAACATTGAATGGCGCCGACTATGAGAATCTTTTAAGAAATATACTTCTTGGTTTAATGTATGATATGATGAAAACTAACCCCAATACACTATATTGTTTAGGGGCAGATGAAAACGTGAAGAATTAAGAGAATGAATCATAGACGCGGTTAATCTAAGGTTTCAATTGACAGAAGAATTTTTTAGGCAAAACCGTGAAAGATGAAAAACTCAAAAACGGTTTAATTTTTTATTATATTAAATATAACTCAATTGGTAGCAAATGGCCCATAATATTACCCTTCGGAATCGCATTTCAAATCTGACTGTGAATGCAACTAATCGACTATTGAACTCTGTAAATTTACGCCTCCAAATTGTTCCACAAAAATTTAGTCAGTTATATCCAAAATGAACTGAAAATATTTAAAAGAAAAGGACTATGACCATAATTGTACCTGTATCGATTTTCTATATCTTTAACGGTTGAAAAAGAAAGCTGTGAAGATAATGCAAAAATAAAATATAACGCCATCTATTAAATTATTGAACTCTGTGAATTCAGGCCGCTATCTTGTTCCACAAATAATTTAAGAATTTGAATTTCATATTCTCATTCAACTGACGAATATTCGATGAAAAAAGACTATGATCATAAACATTCATGTGTCAACTTTGTGAATTTTGATCAGTTGGAAAGTAAACGAGACAAGAAAATTAATTTCAAAGACTCACGTTCGCTCTTCTGTGGTATTGTGGCTGCATATCTGCGGCTGATGAAGGAATAATTACAGACAAAAACTGATAATAGAGGAGATCCCTTAACTGGATATGAATAAATGAGAAATTTCTTTCAAAATAAGTCATTTATACTATCATGATTAAGACCTCGATTATAAAACCTTCGTCATCTATTAATTCCTTTAGAATCCAAAACTGAAAAGAGGAAAACAAATTTAACGTATCGGTAAAAATCTTTCAAGTTACTACAATTTTATTAAAGACTAGTTGTTAGGTTATATGTGATTAAATAAACCTACATCAATAGCCACAAATACCATCAATTTCTCCATAATTCACACACAAACAGATACACTCAACACATATACTTTTAAGAAAAACGCAAACAACTAAAATATTATTTTTCTTCACATCAAATCAGTAGTTCTTTGAAATTTAAATGAAATTGCGCAGGTGTAGAAGTCTGGTCAGAAACCTTTGTCTACTTCTTGATATATTCGGTGGTCTGTAATCTCCGCAGAAGTGATGCCAACTTCTATTCAAAACATTTCATTTCCCTATTCATAGAGCGCGTTATTCTGAAATACAGTGTTAAGCGCTTTGTGATAGAGAAAACGGGACAATAGTAGCCCTGAAGAAATTTTCTTGCCTATCGTAGTTGACTTTTTTAATTTATGTGGATCATTTTGCCCCATTTGAACTGTAGACACTAATGTGAAGCACTGAATGTATATCCTAACTCATCTACGAAATAGGTGGGGAGGTCATAGATAAGGATAAAACTTTGAAATTATTTTTAGGTTAAGTTAATTTAAAACAATGATTCAAGTATTCTAAAATTATCTGATTATTATTCCAAGTTCCTGTAATTCTGCCATATTTCTAATCTAGAGAAATGAGCATAAAATGCATATATACTGTACTGTTAATGTATATTCTGAAAATCGTAATAGCCGTAGAAAGAGAATTAACAATAAGCATTGATGCTGGAAGAGAAGATTGTTATTTTCACACCGCTAAAAAGGGGGATGTCATTGATATAGAATATCAAGTGTTAGACGGTGGTCATGGTGATTTGGACATAATTTTTCATTTAGTAGATCCCACAGGAAGAATCCTAGTGGCCGATTACAAAAAATCCGAGAATAATCATAGGGCTGATGCATCAATGGATGGCGATTACAAATTTTGCTTTGATAACACCTTCAGTTCCTTCAATACAAAAACTGTGTTTTTTGAATTGATTATTGAGAATGACGATAATACAGACTGGGGTAATGAAGATTTGAAATTTCAAGAGATGCAGAATGAAGAATATGAAGTAACGTTGGGAGATGTCCAAGAAAAAATCAATACAGTTCGACAACATTTGAATAAAATCAGGCACTTTCAAGATCAATTTAGAACACTTGAAGTAAGGGACAGAAATATAATAGAAGAAGTGTTTTTCTTTGTAAATGCATATTCGTTTTTACAATTAGTAATCATGATTATGGTTGGTTCAACACAAGTGGTAATGATCAGAAGTTTGTTTGATGATTCCTCAAAGGTACACAAAATATGGAGGAAAGGCTGGGTTGATTCAATAAATTTTGGAAGTAAATAGAAAAATTAGTTATACATTATGAAATTTTACATTAACAAATTGGTATGGAAGAAACCTTTATACTTGCATCGATGAATAACTTTCTATATTGGTTTACACATTTAAAATGAATTGTGATAAAAATGCCATAGGAATTAAAATTAAGTGTTTTTCAAGTGAATAAAGAAAGATAGAACAAATTTTAATCTTATGCCTCACATATAATTAAGTGTTTTTTGATACTGTATTTATTTAATTTTAAGATACCTTGATATTCTCAGAATATAGAAGGATTCAATTCAATATGATGTATTCAATATTTGAAACAAAATTTTGGTTTATTTGCCCGTTTTAGTATTATTCATAAGTAGTTTACGCGACAAATGTCCTGTCCAATTATAAATAAATTTCAGAATTCCTGAATACTAATGATTTTTATCTAGAGTGAAACTCAGGACAAGAACAGCCTGATATTCAAATTTAAAAGAAATTGGAACACACTTATTACTTTTGGATCTTCCAAGTATTCAAGAAATAAATAATATGAAAAGAATTGTTTATATTTTGAAGTGGAAATCATTTAACATATGTTCAGAGTAATTCTTTTAAGTGTTCCATTAGAATATTTTTTACTTCTTATAGCCGTAAAACTCTGATATTTTGCATAAGAACTCAAGTTATGTTAAAAATTTTCACAATAAAAGCATTTCCTATTATACCGGAAGATGGCTGCAACTTTGTTATTTTGAATAGCGTGGCTTTCTGTTTTTTTTTTTGAATTATTGAACAACTTCATCTAACATTAATATTATAATTTCAAACTTGCTTTCACGTTGAGATGTTTTTGTTCAATTTCCTATTTCCAAAATATGAATATGGAAAAATAAAACTCTCAGATTAGGCAAGGTAGGTAATGAATAACTTCCGAGGGAGCCATTTTAGGCACAGGAAAATCTCTTACAATTAAATTCTGTTTTCGCTTAAAGTTTCAAAAATGTGTAAAAAAAGCAATACTGGACTTTCAAGGAATGTATTTCAGAGAACTGACAGTCTTAGTTCTGAAAGATCGCATTTTAAGGGAAATATTAGATTTGCAAAAAATTTCTATCAAATGATAATCCAACTGCCGATCCTATGAAAGTCTTTTTAAACAAAAAATTATTTTTTTCTCTCAAACAGAAAGCTGTGGAGTCACTTACTGCGAATGTATTCTTTGAGAATTGAGTGAAGAGCTAACTTTAAACAATTTGAGATTGCACATAGGCGGTGTAACCAGTTCTTCCTACACTTAACAGTAATTAATAAAAATATCAAAGTAGATAAATACTTATTTGTAACAACTGAATCAACTAATATGAAAAGATAATCATAGAAAAACGAAAACTTTATTCTGAAAGTTATAATACATAATTATAAATGTTTTTAAGGATATCCATCAGACTGATTCACAATTTCTTGAATGAAGTCGAGTACTTTTCTATACAGGAAAGAGAACCTGAAATTGAATTTTCATTCAAGGATTTCAAATACCTCAAATTGATCACCTAAAATTCGATATATTCACACAGAAACTAATATAGTTTCTACTTACCGGGATATAGGTTTACAAATACCCAAATGATCTAATGGAATCTCATAATATTCTCCTTTTCCAGTGTTTCCAGATTCTGGAGTTACTAGCTGAAAGTTGAATTTGAGGGCAGTGAACACTGTCTTTTTGGTCTCGACGAAAGTTATAACTTTTATCGGTAAACTGTCGATTATTTTCAGAAATCGGTCGTGAATATCCAACAGAAAGGGCGAATTCTCCCTGAGGTCCTGAACTTCTATCGATAGACGCAGGACCAATTGACTAGCAGGGTTAAAACTGGCCAAATTGGATCCCAAGTGGGGAGTACTGTAAAATACTATTCCTTTCGTATTTTTGACCAGCTGATGCGTTCTCGGATCGGAGCTATAAAAGGCTAAAAAGAAAAATTATGAGTAGTTTTGGGAGACAAAACACATTTAAGGAAATAGATACTGCTCCTAAATTTTACAATAACAACACATCTTCATTATTTAATAAATTTATATTTGATCTATATATTTACCTTTGCATAAAATATTCTTCACTAATAATCCGCCCATGGAGTGGGTCACCCAAACCACCGGTCTGGTTCCCACTCCAGCCACTAACAAATTCGTCAGTAACTTCACACTCTGTTCTTCGATATTCGTCTTCCCCGATATGTGCGGACAGAAGAAATTCCATTTCGACAGGGTAGTTTCATAATTAATCCCGATCACTCTCAAGTCGTTACAGTCGTCGGACAACCAATCCCTCGGCCAGCAGTAGGTAAAGGAATCTTTGTCGTCGATCGACGTCAATTTGTCTCCTCCACACGTATAACTGCAGTTGCCAGCGCAATATCCACTGACAGGAATGTCGTCCAATACGACTTCGAAATCCTTAACCTCGTTCAAGTCGTCCTCCTCAAAATCTTGAATGTACTGCATGGTATGAGGTTCGCTACTCTTAAATTTTTTTGATATCTTCTTACGAATACCTGGCATGTGAAGTGTTTGGGAAATTGATTCTGAAAAATGCAGTAGAAATCAACTTGGCGATGATAGATCAATATTTTTTTTTCTAGTGTAGTATCAAATTTTAAACGATCCTAAATTAAACGCCTATTATTATTGTTAAGGCAGAAACGTATTCACAATCGTGATCCTTTACATATAAAATCCTCTTTTCAAATTAAAATTGTTCTCATTTATTTCATCTCATAATTTGGCATGTTCTAATCTGAAATAAGATGTGAAGTTTGCCAAGCTTCAGACATAGTTCCCATTCTCGTGTACAATGCATTACTTTTATGAATAAAATACCCTTTGTTTGAATTCTGAAATATAATTTGATTCCTTTTCACAACATATTTTATGTCTTGAATTAAAATTTTTGAATTTTTATAAATTAAAAACTCATGAAAGATACTGAATTAGTGTTAAAACTCATTTAGCTACAACCTCTTCCAAAAAAACTGAAAATATATGAGAAAAATCACATTTTTCAAACAAAACTGCTCATTCCAATATAATTATGCAAGAAATTGTAAATAAAAATGATTGGCTTAATGTTTTTCCATCTATAACCCAGATGAGGCTATAATTTATTTTATAGCATTCAGCATGTAGTAAATAAAACCATAAATTATGAAAATGTTTAAATCAAAAACGTCAATCTGTGAGCTGGACAACAGTAGGCATAAAAGTATCATGTAAGAAAAAAAGGATACTCCCTGCACAAAACTGCATAGGATGATTGATGAAAGTTTCGATAATGAGAATAGAATATTTTATGATTTGCTGTAAGTGTAGCAATAAAGTTAAAGATACTTCAAATATTATAAACCTTGAAATTGGAAGAACTGAAAAGACTAAAGATATTTTAAATAAAAGTATTAATCATGCATTAAATCAACATAATGAATGGTTTCATGGGAATTGATTTAAATTGAATATTGGAAAGACATTTGATGGATTAAAATTTATATCTGGCAAGGTTGGTTTAGCTGCTTCACTTTCATGTTATTACCCTCTGAAGTTGATCATTTTACAAGAAAGATGTATTAGAAATATTTAATGGATTAAGCAGAGAGGTCCATGTAAACAATTTTTTATCAAACATAGTGTACTAAGTGCACCATATTTTTTTGTGTTTGTATATAAGGATGTGTGTTTTGTTCTGGATAATGGAGGCCTATTGGATAATAATTGTGGCAGAACACATGATCATGAAACTAGTGGAAAGGCAAGTCTTAAGACCCCTAAATATAATTATAGTTACTTGCAAAGAAATACAGAGTAATAGTTGATATTGGTATTCAACAAGATTCCAATACAATGTAGAACAAGAAGTTGTTGAAGTTTGTTTAAGTATTGACAGAGGAAGTTTCTTGCTGAGAAAGTTTATTACATTACTACTATGATGTTGATAATTTTGTGTTCTTTTTAAACAGTAAGAAGGCAACTCATTTTATGACCTGCTATATCTCTTTATAGGTTTTAGTGAATAAAATCATCTATCTATTATAGATGAATCTTCTTGAAAAAGCAATGAATTAATCTTCAAAATTATAAACATAAGAAGTTTCTCTGGAATCAGCTGGTTTTAATAGGTAATGTCGTCTCAAACAACGAATGAATTTTTTACAGCGTAGATTTGAAGAAAGAAAGGTGTAAAAATCATAACAGTCTTTATCATGTCATGTTCTCAAACATTGTATATAGCGAAGGATGAGCCTTACCTATTACTTTCGACTTAGAAGAAGATGCAGTCTTACCAAGGAGACCTATAGAGATATCAGTCTTAGTTCTCTGGCGCCACGTGAAAAATACGCCTCCTAAAAGGCCATGCACAAATACAACATCTACCTTTGGATCTTTATTTCCTATGTAACTTGGATGGAGGAGATACACGTGCCTTTTGTAAAATTCTATATTGTTCCCCAAATTAGCCAAAGCCCTGGCAGCTGGAATCGATATTCTTAGATCCTCATGATTCATCCATTCCGCTAGAATCCCAATCCAACCTAATGCAAAGTTTCAAATCGACTTAAAGAAAAATGTAGCCTATACTAAAGTATAGAAAAAGATTATGACTAGCGTCACAATAACCATGTCAAGATTCAAAGGAATATCAAAACATTACATACCACTGTAGGCAGAAACTAAGGTGAATTTTGTTAGAAAATCACAGTTTTTATTTATTCATCCAAATCTATTTCATCCCCTTCAAATTAATTCCCTGAAAACGCGGCGATTTAGGTTGAATTTCTTTAATCGACTCAAAATGGTGTTCTGAGAGTGGTCTCATGTATTTCAGGAACAGCTAGAAGTCACAAAGAGCTAAATCTGGTGAATGCGGAACGATATGCGTCGAGTTTTTGGTGTAATGGTTACGAATAACAAGTGCAGTGTGATTATCGTACAGCAAAAATAAAAAATTCTTGGCCCATAATTTTAACCTATTTTTGAGAATAGTTTGGCGCAAATGATGCATAATGCTCGAATAATATTCCTTGTTGAAAATTTGGCTGAGCAAAAGGAATTTATAGTACACACCTAAAAGATTTTATATCTGGATCTGAGATCCCGAATGCATTTCAGATTTGATAAACATGGTCTTTGAAAATGGTCTTCACTGATCCTTCTAAAATTCCAACTGAATCAGTAAAGTCTCTGACTAACAGCAGGGATTTTGAAACACTTAGTCTTTGACTTAATCAACATGTTTCATATCAGCAGATGATGATGGTCATTTCAAGTGTTCCAAGACATTGACACGTTCTCTGTCCTCTTTGTATCATTTATAAACATTTTTCTGCATCATAATCGAATCACCGAAGGTAACGATCTGAACATTTTCAAAATTGTATTCTGTGAAAAAAATTTAATACCACTACTTTGCTTAACAAACAAACATTGTAAAAATATTATCTCAATCAGTTAGCCTGTAAAGTTTAAACTGAAAATTCTCCTTAGCCCACAGTAGTATAAGTTTTTTTTTTTGAAATGATTAATTGTTACGAAATCAGAATTAGAACTTTGCAGATCTAATTAGAAATTACCTGTTGTATGCAAATCTTCCAGCACTTCATTATGAAATGACAAGAGTGATATTATTCGACATAAAGCAATATTTACATTTAAATCATTCCTCAACCTATTGTGAATTTCTGAAAGCAATGGCAGTGCATTTGATTTCACAATATCTTTTCCAAAAGATTCTATACTAGCATGATGTAGTAAAGAATCCACACATATTGGTAATAAGTCTTGACCATTTTGTCCTAGTTTGACCATTTCAACTGGTTCCGAGTCACTATCTACTAATCTATTTGGATCCTACAAATCACCACAAGAATTGTTAGAGAAGTAAGTACATAACCATAATAAATCAATTCGCAACTCGCATACTCAAACTAAAATACATATTACCTCGACATTAAAAATGCTTTAGAAATAAAATATTCCAAACAGGAGTGATTTGACATTTCAGACAAATTAAGCAATAATTCTTTCATTTCATTGATGAGCATTTTATTGTCAAATTTCAAATATTTCACTGGGGGTTCTTTAAATAATCTCAAATTCACATCTTTCACTCTGGCTAAACAAACAGCAGTATGCTTGTCAATCATATTTGAAAGAATTGAGAAATGGCCCTTGTCCAAATTACTCAATTTTCCCAGCAAAACCAAAGCTTTTATTCTAACGAATTCACTTTCATTATGGCACAAACCGATGAGCCTTTGAGCAAACATGAATTTAACTGAATGCCACAATTTTAATGATTTTTTCATCTTTAAATCTTCTAGGTCCAAGTATTCAGAATCCATTGTTGCTACGGATTTTTGAATTTGATCCTTTCTATTTTCAAATACATTTAGCATAGATAAATCAATGGCGTTATTCAAAATATCCTTGGCATTTTTGATTTGGAGGAAAACCCAACCTATGCTAATAATAAATAAATATTAAATTATGTCTCTGTTTTCTATTTTAACTTGCCTCGTGATTAAGACTGTGGAGCACCCAATTTTTAAAAATTTAAACCTTGAATGAGTCATTTTTGCAGTGTTGAGTTTTGGTGATTCTGAAAAATAATTTTGGTTTTCCTGGCAGTATCATAACTCTAATATTATTCTGGAAACGCAGTTTTCCAAGTGAATATTTCAAATATTTATATGAAACTGATATTTGACAACTACAATATTTATTCTATGTAAAAGTTCATAGCATAGATCATTTTATCTTTAGATTATTGATCTTTCATAATGAATTTTGTCGTTTTAACCAAAAGCTATGTTTCGTTTCAATATGATAAAAATTATATCAATAAACAATAACATAACTAATTATTACATCGAAAACAAAGCAAGAAGGCATCAATTTTGTACAATTCAATATAATATGAAATCGCACACACTTTCATCATTCCTCTTCGATTTATGCCAATAGGATAGTAACATGTCGAATTTCTTCCACTACTACTAAAAACTAGTTTATTTCCTTGTATTCCAAATAATATTCATCCTTGTATTCCAAATAATATTCATCCTTGTATTGTCGGTTGGTAATAGGTAATATATCCCGTAAAGTTTCTGGTTTTAGCCGGTTTGCTGCGGCAAACTACTGGTTATTTCCATGACTACACTGTTCTGTGTCCTCGGGCTGAATAATTTCTCTTTTTGACAGGTCCGCGCCATTTGCAACTTGAACAGTGTATTTGTACACGTTCATAATTAATTTTTTAGTATTTCCTGTTTTAATAAAATAGATTAGTTATGTCAAACGAAGAAACATCCGCTGATCGCAACGTCGAAATATGGAAGATAAAAAAATTAATCAAAAGTTTGGAGTTGGCGAGAGGGTAAGCAACCCACAAGCACATATGTTGCAACCCGCATAATTTTGGATTTTTTGTAGAAATGGCACAAGTATGATTTCCCTCATCATTCCACCCAAGGATCAAATATCCCGAATTAGCAAGATGTTAGCTGACGAATTCGGTACTGCCTCTAATATTAAGTCTAGAGTTAACAGGTTATCTGTCTTAGGTGCAATTACGTCTGTGCAACATCGTCTGAAGCTGTATACAAAGGGTAAGACGTCGTGTTTTCATTTCCTTGCGTGTTGAGGTACAGGCTTTTTGATTTGAAATTCTCGCTTGAGAATTGAAAAAGCTGGAATTGGCGTTTTCTTACTCATTTTACTTTCAACAGTTGCAGAAAACTGCTTTTCTCTTGTGGATATTCAACATGAACTATTGACATTTCTGAACTAATTTATTTTAAAACAACGTGACATTTAAAAACAATAAGAAAAATTATATTTGCATTTAGATGAAATCAGCTAATGAATTTTTTACTATAAATGGTATAATCGAATTTTGCTTGGAACATCATAACAGTTTTATATCTGAATTGAAGTATATTTTGTTGACCTTATTCATTATTAAATGATCTTCAAATAATATAGTAGTGAAACAATTTGTGAAGAATAATTGAAAATTACGACTTAATTCGATGAATTTTTTCCATAGTGCCCCCAAATGGTTTGGTTATATATTGTGGAACAATTGTTACTGATGAAGGAAAAGAGAAGAAAGTGAACATAGATTTTGAGCCTTTCAAGCCAATCAATACCTCCCTCTATCTGTGTGACAATAAGTTTCACACTGAAGCCTTAACGGCACTCTTAGCTGATGATAACAAATTCGGATTTATTGTTATGGATGGTAATGGAGCATTATTTGGAACCCTACAAGGTAAAACTTCATTTTCATAGAGAGATAAACTGTGTGAAATAATCTGTTTTTCAACAAGCTTTTATCAGCTTCACTCATTTCTATCTATCAGTCAATGTAACATGGATGTTTGAAAACATTTTTTTCAATCCACTTAAAATTGAAACTTGGCATACTTATTGGGGACCGTTGACAATACAATAAATCGATAAGGTTGTTCCAATATTCGATATTGAAAATAAATTATATTTTGGAAAACTAAAAATACACTTTCACATAATAGGAGGTTGAACTGAAAAGTTCATTCATTTCGGTTTTTCAACTATTATATATTTTGTTATTTCATTTTTCCTCAGGTAATACCAGGGAAGTACTACATAAATTTACAGTAGATTTGCCGAAGAAGCACGGCAGAGGTGGTCAATCTGCCTTGCGTTTCGCCCGTCTGCGTATGGAAAAGAGACATAACTATGTCAGAAAGGTGGCTGAAGTGGCCACGCAATTATTTATCACAAACGACAAGCCGAATATAGCCGGACTTATTTTAGCTGGTAGTGCTGACTTTAAGACCGAACTCAGTCAGTCAGATATGTTTGACCCAGTAAGTTGACTGTTTTATTAGTTAATATGCTTCATCATATATTTATGGTTATTAGTGCTTCCTCTTATAAGGATTGGCCAAACCTAAAGATTGAATAATACAGGACTTTGTAATACAAAGTGCGTCATCTCTATGTCAGTAGCAGAAACATAAATGTCCAATTAAATAAAAATTTAGAGAATGAATTGCTTTTAGTTTTATTTGATATCGAACTAAAAAGTTTTAAACAATTTTCAATTATGTGAAGTTATCCAACAGTGATAGAGATACAACCAACTCAATGAAATAATGTAATATTCACCATCTTCCCGATTTCAGAGATTGCAAGTGAAGGTGATCAAGTTGGTCGACGTGTCGTACGGCGGTGAGAACGGCTTCAATCAGGCCATCGAACTGGCCGCCGAATCTCTGCAGAACGTGAAATTCATCCAGGAGAAGAAGCTGATCGGAAGATATTTTGACGAGATCAGCCAAGACACCGGCAAATATTGCTTCGGTGTGGAGGATACATTGCGAGGTCTCGAACTCGGTTCAGTCGAGACGCTCATCTGCTGGGAAAACCTGGACATCCAGCGATACGTTCTGAAGAATCATACGACGGGTAGTGAAACTATCTTGCATCTAACGCCCGAACAGGAGAAGGACAAATCACACTTTACAGATAAAGAGGTGAGTTTCTTAAGTGAAATGTTCAGATATGATGATGATTCCGCCATACATAAAAAAATATTCAGCGAAAATTTTCAGCATTACACAGTGTGAGTCATTCATAACTTTGGAACTTATTTACCAATTTTGTGTTTTTTTCTATTGGGTAGATATCTGAAAATTTTCATAGGAACCAAATTTTAAGTAATTTAATGAGTAAGTTTATTAGTCGATAGGAGATATCCCCTAAAAATACAAATTACAGCAAAAAATTAAAATCACATTGTAATTTCAGAGCAGCTCTTCTCATAATCGTATGTTTTGAATTGGGCGTTTTTTTCGACATACTAAGGGAAGTGTGTCCTGGTATATACGAACACGGAGTGTCACAGAGACTAATTCTTGGACCCTTGTTCTTTATGAATGATGTGTTTGATATCACCCCCACATCAGTCCCTTTAAAAAAATAGTGCTACTAATGCGTTGATTTAGATAGATAGATTAATTCATTCCAAAAGTAAAAACAACTTATTTGGAAAACCTAAACATAGAGTAAGAAAAGAACTAATAAACTAACTAAAAACAAATACAATCAGCTCTCCAGAAACTCCTTCACAGAATAAAATGTCTTATTCAAGAGAAACTTTGTTGTTCTAATTTTGAAAGCCGATATAGTCACATTTGTATCAGTGACATCAGATATTTTATTGAAAAACTGAATACCCTGGTAAACATGCGAATTTTGACTCATTTTCAATCTCAACAGAGGAAGCCTTATTTTATCATTGTTTCTAGTGTCATGTTGATGAATCTCATTATGTTTTGTAAAAAGTCTTAGATTAGTTTTGTCATAACACAAAAGTAGCCAGATATACAGAGAGTCAAGATTTCAAGTTCCATGAATTTGGGTCTACAGTGGTCCATAGGTTTTGAACATGTCATAATTCTAATTATTCGTTTTTGTGCTCAAAATGCGACAACAGAACAACCCACTGCTCTCCAAAACATGACACCATATGTTAATCTTGACTGTACAATTCCAAAATACATCAATCGACGAACCTCCATTCTGACCGCATCACAAAGTGCTCTCATGACAAAACCCGCTGAGCTCACTTTCGAACAGACCTTCACTATTTGATAACTCCATGTGAGTTTATAGTCGACTGTTACTCTCAGAAAGTGTATCTTTTCAATTTCTTCAATAGATGCATCAAAAACCCTGATCAGCAAGCTGTAGTCATGAGAAACATTCTTCGGTAAGAATCTCATAGCATATGTTTTTCTTATATTTATGTGCAAACCATTTTTGTCACACCAATCACCAAACAAGGTCGAAGCTTCATTTGCTACTTGCACCAAATCCCCCTCTTTTTCTCCTGACAACAAGACATTGCTATCATCAGCATAGGCAACAATTTTGGAGTTTTCGGTGAGTTTCAAATCGTTCGTGAAGAGAACAAAAAACAAAGGGCCCAGTATAGAACCCTGGGGAACCCCAGCCAATGAACGGGAGATGTTCATTGGATTCCGCTCCATCAATGACAACAACCTGTCTTCTTCCTTTTAAGTATGAAGCCACCCATGAGAGTGCTGGACCTTGTATACCCTGGTTGCAAAGCTTGTCCAGAAGAAGATCGTGAGACATCATGTCAAATGCGATACACCAATCATAAAATAGGTCTCCACACTTTTTCCTATCATCAAGTGCATCATATATAAAATGTATTGCATCATTTAACGCCGTAGATGTTAATCTCCCTGATCTAAACTCATTTTGAAAAGTCTTACACTAAAAGCACTCTTGAATAGTTTAGTCAACTGATTCTGCAAAGATTTAATCCTATAATTATCAATGTCACATTTAGATCCTTTGTTCTTGTATAAGGTTATTGATTTGGACAGCTTAAATCGATCAGGGTACACACCACAGACAAAAGATCGGTTAATTAAGTCACTCAATATATGGCAAATACTGCCACTAACTCTTCTCAGAGTATTGCCATTGATGTCATCTATACCAGCAGTTGGTTTCGCTGTTTTTTTTTCAGTAATTTTATCACTTCCTGTGGTGTGGCAGGCGATAGGAACATACTGCATGCAACACTTGGTGGAAGTTTTATTAGGCTTTTATCAATCTCTTTAGAGCTAGCCAATAAAGCAAAGTGGACACTGAACATGTTACTCACTACTTCTTTATTCTTCACTATTTCTTGATTCTCTTTGTCCACAAGCTCAAAAACTGTATTTCTGTTAGAACCTTTATGCTGGTTGATTATTTTCCAACATTTCTTGTTCACATTCTTAGCAGAACCTTTTCTGGAGTCGTTTTGCCTTTTTATACTCTTATTGACTTCCTCTTTGTACAATCTCTTGAATCTATGGAATCTTTCAGTATAATAAGGACTATTAAGTGTTTTCTCCAGTTTGGCCATTTCACATAACTGATCATGAAGTGCTCTTAATTCTGGCGTGAACCATTGCTGCTTGATATTTTTAACCCTTTTTCTACATATTGGAAAAGCAAGATAGTAGTAATTCGACACGACTTTATTAGCCTCTATTATAAAGTTATAGATTAAAAATAAGCCCTATTTTTTACAGAGTGGTGTAGAATTGGAATTGGTGGAATGTCAACCTCTGTTAGAATGGCTAGCTAACAACTATAAAAATTTTGGTGCTACTTTAGAAATAATCACAGACAAATCTCAGGAAGGTTCGCAGTTTGTTAGAGGATTTGGAGGGATTGGCGGTAAGTTTTCACATTCCTTAAAACTCATCTAGTTGGTGTAACTCGTGGGGAACGAATTGAATTCGTTGAAAGATTTCAATATTATAATTGTTGCAATGATTAATTCTTCAAGATCTTTTAAAATTTAAAGGCGTCTTTTAATCATGGGACTGAGGACACAATATTCAGGAGCAACAACAATACACTTTAATATAACTTCTAAAAAGCATTCAATGAAGAAAATGATTATAACAAGAAAGACACTCATGTACTGCACAGGTTTTTATAAGATAGATTGATAGATAGATATTTATTTGAGTATGGGCTGAGTAGTTGCTCTGCCACTATGACCCTGAGGTCTATTGTGACTCACTATGTTGAATTTCACCTCTGAGCTCCATCCTTGTAAAGATTAGAAGATTAACAAGTGAAAGCTTAACAGACTCATTTGGTTCCAGTTTGTAAGAACCAAGTTCGTCAAACCTCGTCTTGTCCCCAACTGGGCATTCACACAAAACGTGATCTATTGATTCCCGATCGATCCTAACTTATTTAGGTGACTTCTGAGATGGCAGTGCCCCGTTAATATTGCATTTAGAACTCTCAGGTCTAGCTTGGAGATTTTACACCAAATCTTGGCTCTCATAGTGGAAAGTCCACTGATATTTAGCCAAGAGTGTCTCAAATGAAACCACCTGTTATTTTCCATCCTTGCGATCTGCAGAGAAATTCCGAACCAAGGCTCTGATTCAGTGAATCCCAATGCAACCCCTAGGGCTGCCAATGAGCCTTCTCATTACCCTCAATGCCCTAGTGATCTGGAACCACATCAAGCGAAACCTGTTTGCCTCTCCCAGTCTGAGAGTTGAACAACAATCCTGTACAATAAGTGATCTGCAGTTGTCAGATGCCAATGCCTTCAGTGCAGCTTGGCTATCCATGATTTTTGTCAACCTTATATCCCCTCCGCAAGCAGAAGGTTAGCACAATGGTTAAGAGCTAATATTTCTGCTGGAAAAACAGTCACAAGCCTGCCAAGACAGATTGACTGTTCCTTGGTGAGTCCTCGACCATATACACCTGCTTCAACATCTTGGGCAGTTTTGGAGTCGCCTGTGAACCAATAGGAATCCTCCTTCCTGTCGAGAATGATAATCTGGAATGGCACTTGTAACATTTTCATGAGATGTCTAGTTTTCCAATAAAAATTAAATTTTCAATATTTTTCTGTACATCGTACAATATCAAAAAATGGATTTTCAACACGCTTTTATTAGCTCCGCCTCTATCCATCTATGTATCTGTCTAGGTAACGAAATCTTTATGACATCAGCTTCAATTGAAACTTTGCATACTCATCAAGGACTGATGACAATACAAATTATTCAAGAAGGTTGTTCTAATATCTGACAATAAAAATTTAGCGAATAAATTATACTTTGAAAAACTAAAAAACACCCTTTTTATTCTGTCAAAAAAATACCGGGAATTGATCAATGAAACAAAATATTTATTTTTCATCCTAATTTATTATAACGCCTTCAAAATAGGCCCTTTTCGAAATAATACATTTACGCCAACGAATAATCAAATCATCAAAACATTTATCAAACGTTTTTTCCGGAATCGACTTTAGTTCTCGCCGCGAATTCTCTTTTATGTCATTTATCGATTCGAAACAGGTACCTCGAAATGGTAATTTTAGCTGTGGAAAAAGAAAAAAGTCGGCCGCAGCCGTATCAGGTGAATACGATGATTTTCCATGGTGTTTATCGAGTTTTTGATCAGAAATTCATTCATAATGATGGGCTTGTGAGATGGTGCAAACAGTATTTCAACTACATTCTGTTGAAAAAGTACCGAGAATTGGACAATGAAACACAAAATATTCAAATGATTTCTCCGGAATCGACTTCAGTTCTTGATGGGAATTCCTTTTTATATCTTTTATGAATTCAAAACGGGTACCTCGAAGTGGTAAATTGAATTTTGGAAAAATAAAAGTGTCGGCTGAAGCCATATCAGGTCAATACGGTGGTTGTTCGATGGTATTTGTTGAGTTTTTGGTCAGAAATTCTTTCATAGTGATGATAGCCTTGTGAAATTGCGCATTATCGTGGTGCAAAATCCATGAGTTTTCTTTCCACAAATACAGCCTTTTTCGACGAATTTGCCCTCTCTAACGCCGCATAACGCTCAGGTTATATCTTTTATTTGCAGTCTGACCTTCTGGCAAGAATTCCGAGTGCACAAAACCGCGATAATCAAAGAAAACAGTCAAAATTACCTTGACCATTGATCGACTTTGAAGTGGTTTCTTCGGTTTCAGTTCAGTTAGAAGGTGCCATTCCGAAGATTGTTTACTGGTTTACATATAAAAACCATAAACCAATGTCTCATCACCACTTACAATGCGTTTAATGAATGTGGGGTCGGACTTGACTCGTTCTAGCATGTCTTTAATTCAATTTTCGAAGAAAATTCAGGTCTTTTGGAACTAGTCGAGCGGCAACGCGTTACATGCCCAAACAATCGTGTGAAATGGTAGGAATTGATTCGTGAGACATAGAAAGTTCATTGCCTATCTCTCTCAAACTTGAATGACAAATTTCAATTACCATTTCCTTCACTTTATCGATGTTAACTTCAGTTGAAGATGTTGATGGTCGATCAGAGCGAGGCAAATCTTCCATCACATCTCAGCTGCTGTTGAATGCACTGTACCACTCATATGCACGTATTTTTTATAAAGTCGATTCACCGTAAGCATCCTGTAACATTTCCAGTGATTCAGCCTACGAAATTCCATTTGCAATACAAAATTTGAGACAAATTCTTGGTTCGATATTTTTATCCATTGTGAAAATTGTCAAAATCGAGCATTGGAAATGAACTAAATGACAGATCGCGTTCAAACTTCGCTTCAGTATAGAAAACAGTTGTGCCAACGGAACAACACAAATTTTGACAATCGTTTCAAGCAGATTTTTTAAATAATCAATTCCCGGTGCTTTTTTGACAGAATGTATATATATCTGGACGAACTAAAAGTTTGAAATAATTTTCAAGTATTGGAAAGTTGTCTTAGGGTGATAGAAATAAAATAAAATAATTTCCAGAGGTTTAGAAAAACTGTAATGATAAAAAAGTATAGTAAAAGCATGTTCGATATAACTTAATGATATTTCATTGGCAGCTATTTCTAAAACTTCACTTAGTATAGAATATATAATAAAGCACCCCATGCTTTTGAATTAAATTCATTTCAATTACTTCGCCGTTTTTCTAAATCCTCCGAAAATCATTCAATAACTATAATTTATTATCTAGTGCTATTTTAATTCTAGAAGTTCATTCCGCACAATTTTCTGTATTATTATTATTATTATTATTACTATTCATTTCTGAATAATATTGAAAAACTAGAATTCGTGGTACTTGAGAAAATACGTATTATACATACCCGTGTGCGACATGTAAACTGTGTTTTTATTATTATTGTAATTTTCATTTTGTATGTAGCTTCATTAATATTTTACTAATCATGTTCTGAATCTGTCCCCTCCTGCTGCTTGGAATAAATGCTAAAGGTATTCTCCGCTACAAAGTTGATTTCCAATCTCTTCAGGCCGATGAGCCTCTGGATGATGTCGACCTTGATGACTATTGAAAAGGTCCACATGCATCCAAGAGATCTGTTCTAAAAAGGTATACACCGTAATCTAGATGTTGTGTTTTTTTTTATTTTGGTAGTTTTTGTGTATAGATGTGCTGTGTTCTGATATTCGTAAATTTAGAGACTAGAGTGCATTTCCTCTCTTTTATATTGAAATGTAAATGTGTATTCGCTATTTCTTCCGAAACAAGATTTCTCTTCATTTTTATACTAACATTATCAGATTGAAAATTATTAGAAGCAGGAATCATTTTTAAAGAATACTTCAGGTTCAGAAAATACACATGGAACTACAGTACAGGGGTGTTCCTAAAAAATATAGCGTTGTATAAAATTTACTATTTTTCTAGTTTTAATACTACAAAATAGTATTGAAAAAATTTAATTTTTAATGAAAAATTTGGAAAATATTTGTATGCCACATCACCTTCTATAATAACTGAATTTTTTGAAATTATATTTGTTTTCAAATAATATGTGTCAAAAATAGGAAAACCACTTTTCATACATACTCTACACAATAAAAAATATGTATGATTCGATTCAAAATGAATCTTTTACGGGTCTTTTACCTTACTTCGAAAAAATGTGGTGTACTATTTAATAGCTCTTTAAAAAGCACTATAACCACTTGTTTAGATTTTTCTGATGCACCTTGTATAGATGACATGTTTGGTGAATAACGTAATTTTTTTTTCTGCGAACGTTCAAACCAGTCGAGATAGGTAGAGTGTTTTTTTTTTATTATATTCAATTTTATTGGCAGTGTTTAATGAAGGAGATTTCGCACTACGGTACACCATCGAACTTCGATACACCATCAACTTTTTTGAATTCCCAAGTGGTTAAACATGTTCAAGGACTTCTTGGAAGAGGTAACCGACGAAGATAGCAAAATATTGTCGTTGAAGTCTGCTAATGAAAATTTTATTGGCAATTTCAAATTTAAAACACGGGAAATTGATTCTTTTTCAAACTCTTATAATATGAATCAATGTTTTATTTCATTTTCCTTGTTAGTTGAATACTCGTAGCTATGGAATTCTTCAGTTTATAAGTAGTGTTGGTTTTGTATGTTTTTTTTATCTTCAAACAACTGCACTTGAGTAGGACATGAATCAAGAGGAAATGCAGAGAACAATTACTTTAAATCACAATTCAAGATTACAAGTTTTATCGAAACTAATCTTTTTTTTTTCATTTGCAGGTTTGCTAAGATATAAGGTAGACTTCCAAAGTTTGCAGTTAGACGATCTAGACAATGTGGAGGGTTTCGATCTAGACGATTATTAAACTTGAACTGGGCATACGCGGATCTAAACTAGGACGGGCTTGTTTTCATCAAAGACATTTGTATTGAGCGAACGGATTTAATATAGTTATGGTTATTATCGATAAAATAATGTTTGAAATATGATAATTATCATTTTTCGTACTGTCTCCGATTCATTTTTTTCACAAGTTATGAAATGAACCTCTCTCTCTCTCATTCCAATCCTGACAAATCATCGTTATATCCACATTTGTGATTCTCAGGCTTTACTACTAAGGTAATTTCACTAAAGAAGGATCCTAAAAGAGGTTTCAAGTTATTGTAACACCTCGAAATACTTTTTAAAAGAAGACCCAAAGAAAAGGCTCCAAAAATCAGTCTTGAAATCGTTGTAACACATTGAAAGAAAGTGGATTTAAGTGTTCCAACATATATGAAAATGGTTTTAAAATGATATGAAGATTGATGTAAAGGTGGTAGTTTGCATACAGGGTGGTTAGAGTATTTAAAGAATATTAGTAACACATTAAAATTAATAAAATTTAAAATACTTCATACCTTCTTAAAACTTTCAAGGAAGTAGCGTTGTTTTTTTCAATGCCTAAATTCAAAAGAAAAGGTTTTGGTATGAATGAAAACGATTATGGGGCCCTTGTGTATTTAAAAGATCATAATTCAATCAAATTTATACTCGCGTATCATAACATGTCAATTAGTTTTTAAAATATATCAACGGATTTTCTGGAACTTCCTGTATTAATTCAACGATGTTTTCTCGAAATTAAAATTCATTATCATTTCATCATTTAAACCACCCTGTTATAAAATGATCAAGGAAAACTGACTCGAGATATTGAGTGAATCATTCTATTATAAAACAATTGATTTTATATATTATACATTTTAAAATTTTCGAGTTCTTGTTGGTGATCTACATTTTCAAGTAACGGTCTGTATCTAAAATTATCGATTTCATGTTGAATTTTTTGGGTGTTCTTGAAATGAATGGAATAATTAAGACAAAGTGTAAATAATTAATTGGTTTTGTATCTCGTCGAATGGAAATGTATGTATCCCATAATATAATTGGAAATAAAATTATTTGTAGAATTTGTTTTCACTTTGATTTTACAGTTTTTGGAAAAAATTTGGGGAGTTTCTTTGGAAAAACGGAGAGGAAGTGTTATACCACGCCAAAGTGGCGTCTTTCGATAAGTCTCAGTACATTCCAATCAACATTTCCTGTTGTTCTATGATTGAAAAACTCAAATTATCAGGATCTGTGCAAGGTTATCTAATTTCTATGGTTTGACTAAATTCAAAACATAGTAATTATCTATGGTATTACAGATAAGATCACGATTTTAATTTTGAAGTATAATAATCCTGTTAAAATATTAAAATAAAATAGCATGTTTGTTGTATGCTCAAAGTTATTTAATCTAAAAATTTGTTCTACTGCGCGTAGTTCTTTGGAGATGCATTATGAAAATAGACCTTTTCATCACAAGATTTTTTTTGTGCGCATGCGTAGGAATCAGCAATTTTTTTTCGTGAACTACCATGCTGCAGTGCCCGCTTCTCGTGTATCAGAAATTAAAATATTACTTAAAATTGAATAATTTAAAGAAAAGTGAAAAACTAAAGTACTAAGTCGACATAACATTATAATTATGTTGTCTGTACGAGAAGGAACAACAAAATGGTGTTATTATGGAGTGTGTAAAAATGATACACGGTACAAATCTTTCAAAACCAATATATACCATTTCATAAATTTTCCAAACCTTGTTTGGAATATCGGAAAAAAATAATCACATTGTCAAATGTTTGGATAATTTATTTTTGACAATACATTTGGACTTTGATTGCGGGTGTTTTAGATATTTAGTCGTAACTGTTTGGTCCACTGGTACATTATTCCTAATTGCATTTTTGACTCTGTAAATATCATAAATTTTTATATATTGTCTGATTTCAAACATTTAATTTTTGATTTGATAATGTCATATATAGCCTTAAATATTAATTACTTCCATAAATATTACTCAAAATATATTTTCAATTATTACAAATGAATTGACATTACCAATAAGAGTAAAATTGTAAATATTAATTTTGTTTATGTTTCCAGATATTAATCACCTCTCAATCAGCTTCCTTTTTCGTGCTTCTTGCGGTCTCCTATGACATTTGAGCCACCTTTTCAATTGTTTACAATTATGAGCTCCTACTAAATCATAAATAAGAGAAGCACCATCGATAGTTTTTCCAATAATTAATTATTTTTTTGTGGAGGTAATATTCCTTTCCCACCCATTGTTGATTAAAACAGTACGAATGTTTTGAATTACCACCGTTTCAACATGGCGGCTACGCTTGCGCATATCTTATGAAGAAGAGGCCTATTATGATAAATTTGGCATCATAGAATTGTATAATCAAATTATGTACGATTCAGCTGCAACGATAAAAACATATTCGAATCTATTTTCTGAAAAGCAGAAGTCTGAAGGTGCCTTTTCACTTGATACTTATTTTAGGTTAAAACATTTCATTGATAAATATGAAATCTTTTTTTATTGATTCGATATCATTTCTGGAATCTTTAGTGTTGTATATTGCTAAATTATTTTTTCTAAACTTATAACAATATTATTCGAGTATCAAAAGCTAATAATGCACAATAATTGGACGAATATGAAGATACTTAGCTATTTCGTATCAAAGAAAACTGTTTACCTTAGTTTTTTTATTGACAACCATTGAAGACCGAAAATATAAACTTGTCACTTATGTCTTCTAGCGTCTGTCACTTCAAAATTGAAAAATTCCAAACTCTAGTGTCAACACTGAAACTCTGGTGACCTTCCGAATCGCCGTCAAAATGCTCTAATGAAAAGAAACCTTGAGTAGTCGGTTTTCCAAAGGTTGAAAGAAAGTCAGTAGTGAATGTGAAAATCGGCTACATGTAGTAAATAATTTGGAAAAGAAAAAACCGTTGCAAAAAATAATAAGACTTCAAACAAACCTTAGTTGCTCAAAAAGTTTTATTAAAATACACACACAACTTTCAGTTGAGTTTTCAAAAAAAAAAAAGCTGTTGGATAACAAACCTCTGAATGAACCCAGAAACCATCATTAATTCATTTCAGATCAACTGAGTACTAATATTTTTTTCACTTGTGTCACTAATAGGCGAATTGGGCACATCAGGTAAACTAATATTCAATTTGCTCAAATCAAGATCATCCATATTTTGAGGAGAATTTCCATCATTCTTATCATTCATTAACTCTGCTAGTTCTTCTTCCAGATCAGCATCTTCCTGTATCAGTGGCCTTGATAATGTATTTTGTATATCTGAATTTATTTCCAACATCTGAAATATGATATTTGCAAGGATCTGGACAAATATAGAAGCCGAAATGAACATTGATAGAAAAAAAGCATCCAAAAAGATAATAGAAGTGAATGTTGTGTTACCTCTCCGATTTTCAGCATGGTATCTTCTACTGCATCTTCATTGAAACCTTTATTATAAGTAGCCTCTAGAGCAGCTAATGATTTTTTGTAGGACTCCCAGACACTATTATCCATTTTAGTATCTTGTAACCTCTGTAGGAGAATCTGAACATTTTGAAGAGCTTCCAGTTTCTTGTCTACTCTCTTTTCAATCTCATGCTTCTTCCTCAAACAAGCTTTTGCCTTAAAAGTAAGATACACTTACATTTTTATTTTTACAGTCCTGAATAGTTAGCTTTTTATATAGTCTTCAACATATCTAATCTTACTGTAAAGGCAGACAGACTTATTAAAGACAAACTCATATCTTTATAGTCTAAGAGCTAGCAATGTTTTGGATAGAGAATTTTTAGGAAGCTGATTTTTTATGTCATTTCTTTTCCACTCTCTGTTCGCTTGGGTATAGAAATGACAGCATTAGCTTATTTGACCACACCCTCAATTTAGCGTTATTTTTAAATTGTCAATAATGATGGGTTGCATAATGTTGCAACCTATAATACGTTGAAAAGCATTATTAATAATTTAGTCATAGTATTTAATTTATGTATAAAAAATTAAACAATCTATACAGATGAACGCAATATCTTAAAAGGACCAATTGTCAGCCTGACGATGTTGATAGCTCTCATACTATTAAGTTTGCCATTCTTATTACCTACTCACCAACTGTTTATGTCCTTTTTTTAAATGATGCTTAGCTTCATCCACACAACCACTTATATTATCTTCCAAAATTTCTATATTTTTTTCCAACACTTTTTCATTTCTCTCAAGGTTATATACTGCCAAATCCACTTCTGATATCGGTAATAGTTCATGATCACCGCTGAACTTAACTAGAAAATTATTTAAATCATCTTTATGCGGTAATTCTATGATTTGTACTTTTCCACGATTACGTAAACTTATGAATAACAATTTGTAATTTTCAGCATTGTTCATGTCTACATCTTGTTTTTCCAAAATATCTTTCATATTCATCACTTTGTTCTTATGAGTTAGCTCAATTTTACTTAATAAAAATCACCTTCTTGTTCTAATATTTTCACTGGTACATATAATGTAGTATTATCTAAATTTGTTACCATACTCTTCATTTTATTTAACGACCATGATATAGGAGAAGAAATTAATACATTTGTCGCCCATTCTTTCCAGGATTTTGGCTTTTCTTGAAGAAAAATATCCAAGAGTTCTATGTCTCCACTCTTAACCATTTCTTGTATTACTTCCTTTAAGCAGCTTGGTGATCTTCCATTTTGATGAAACGCTATTCTTAAAGAGTCCAGAGAAAACTTATATACTTTGTTGCAACTAGAATAAATGTTGATTAATTGACTCCAAGATGTTATTTTAGAATT
The DNA here is from genome assembly GCA_013387265.2 of Cryptolaemus montrouzieri. Classification (NCBI taxonomy): domain Eukaryota; kingdom Metazoa; phylum Arthropoda; class Insecta; order Coleoptera; family Coccinellidae; genus Cryptolaemus; species Cryptolaemus montrouzieri. The sequence continues at coordinate 3,533,987 of JABFTP020000124.1, read as the reverse complement.
CCAGTCACTAGGATTCACCGATTTACTTCTTAAAGGAGCGTACAGAACGTTTAGACGTAAATCGTTTTTAAAACATTCTGGTAATTTCTCTTCAGGAATTGAAAACATTCTTATAATATATTGGTTTCGCCAAAAATTTATATGCTATGTATTCTGATTAGAATTATGTTTCAATTTTATCCACCAATTACAAGCAGAATAGAATAGCGAGCTCATTGTTTATTTATATCAAGAATTAAATCATTGTTGAAACTAATTATAATATTTTCAGTTAATTTTATGGGCGAAAGCAAAAATAAAAACTATGTATGAAAATTGAAGGTTAAATTCATTAGTTCTATGAAAAAGAAAGAATTCTTTTTCTTGTACAACTGCTACAACCACAGAGTAGGAGTATATATATTAGAAAAGAGGATATATCTCTATCTGTACTACGAATTTTCAAAACATCAAAATAATTTAATTTAACCTCAATATTCGATAGTGCAGACGACTAGCTGAAATAATTGTATTAATGGAATTTACGATAAAATATAGTGATTCAAAGTATTATTGGTAAAATTCTGTAATTTATTTGTGTAGTATAATATATCAATATGTCAGACGACGAGGTGCAGTATGTCAAGAAGCAAAAAACAATCCACTATGGGTCTCTAGAAGACTCGGAAAGACTTAGATTAGAACAAAAGGATGATGAGAAAAGTGAAGATGAGGAAGTTGCGAATACCCCTCAAGTTCCTTCTTCAAACGGTATGTTAATTTTGATTGAATTGCGAGTGCCCAATCATTTGTTGAATTTTTCAGAATATATGGAATTGGAAGATGCTATGTCCAGAGATAAACAAGCTCTTCTCGAAGAATTTGAGAGACGAAAAAAAGCAAGATCAATAAATGTATCAACAGATGATGCAGAGGTGAAAAGAAACCTTAGGCAACTGAGTGAACCAATTTGTTTATTTGGAGAAGGGCCAGCAGAAAGAAGAAGTAGACTTCGTGAAATATTAAGCAGGCAAGTTCTAAAAATTCGGTTTTATCATTTCTATTCATTTTTTATAGTTTATTTTGAATTAGTGTCAAAATTTGAAAGTAATTTCTTTGATATAAATCTATAGAATAGGAGAAGATGCAGTTATCAGAAGAGAAGCAGAAGAAGAAAGGAAACAATTCGAGAAAGATCAGGAAGCTACATGGTACCATGAGGGCCCAGAATCTTTACGAGTTGCTCGTTTATGGATTGCAGATTACTCTCTTCCAAGAGCAAAAGCTCGACTGGAAGAAGCAAGGAAAATGTCAGATTTTCCAACAGCAAGTAGAACCGCTAGAATGCAGGAACTTCAGAAAAAAATTCAAGTTCTTTCAATTCATTCCAGTCAGATTGGAGATACGAGACCATTATCGTATTGTCAGTTTAGTCCAAACTCAAAGTTATTGGCTACAGCTTCATGGTAAGTAATCATTTTCAGTAGCATCCATTGAAATTTTTTAGAACAAATGCTCTAACTTTTATTATGAACTATTTATATGATTTTCATCATTTTTTTTTCTTGCATGCATGGTCTACTCATAGGCAACATATTTATGGAAATAATTTTTTATAGGAGCGGTCTTTGTAAAATATGGTCAGTACCAGATTGTACCTTGAAGCAAACATTGAGGGGTCATACATGTAATGTTGGAGCCATCATATTCCACCCACAAGCAACGTTAACACAGGACGAGAGCGTTTGTAACATGGCGTCCTGCGCTTCAGATGGTTCCGTGAAGCTTTGGGATTTCAAAAGGTGATACAAGAATGTTCAGTATTAATTTTATTACAACTGTGGCAATACATACTATATAAATCAGGGCCGCACGCGCACCGCGTTTTGTATTCAAAGAGAATACAAAATTTCTCCAAAAATGTCAACAAGAAATTGCAAAAGTGGTAGAGTTTCAATTCTCAAAGTTTAATATAAAGAGGAATACTTTACATCCTGTTAACTACCTCCACTATGTATGAACCCTGCATATAGGGCAGCCGATCAGAATACTAAAAAAAGTCGATGATCAAACTAGGATAATGTGGGTTGATTATATGCTTAAATCTCTTGTGTCCCAGAATTTGTTAAAATTGAATTTCTAAATAGTTTCCCATTTTATAATCTAAATCGAATGACATTCTGTTTCAGTGAAGAACCCATCGCCGATATCGAAGGTCACATGCCTCATAGAGTTTCGAGATTGGGGTTTCACCCTTCCGGCAGATTTTTGGGGACGTGCTGCTATGACAATTCATGGAGATTGTGGGATCTCGCTCAGTGTACGGAAGTTTTACATCAAGAAGGTCATGTTAAGCCTGTACATTGTATTTCGTTCCAGGTCGATGGTTCCGTTTGTGCTACAGGGTTAGTAGAACTTTCTTTTTGTACAGGGTGTTTTTTAATTACGTGGGCCTACTTTAAGTGGTATGGAACATTTGCCTAATAACTTTGTTCTTAGGACCTTTCTTTTCTATATATGACTGCTCAAAATGGAGACATATTTTTTCTTCGCAAATAGCTTGAAATTTTCAGTTTAACAAAGGCTTTCATGTCAGTTGTTCTTTTATTCATTCATCTTTTTTTTGGAAATGGATGAAATTTGCAACATATTCTCGTTTTTTCATGAAAATTTTTTTGGAAAGTTCCATTCGTCTATGATATAATTATTTTCTCAAGCGCCAATTTAATAGAAAACTTTTTCTCCTGTGCTTTTTGGGAAAAATGCATATATTTAGAGAAAAAAAATGTAAGCACTTTTCAATCGGAATCGGAAAAATTAAAGTAGGCTGCTGTCATCTGTTTTTGGTGAGTATTAAATTGAGTACCATTCATAATAGTCATTAATTTGCAATATAAATTGCCTTTGCTTTGTACTAGCCTGTCACAAAATGCTATCAAGTGAAAATACTCGATAATAATTGAATTTAAAGGTGGTTTTGGAAATAAATTTTCCACGATCAATTACCTTCTCTCTTTGATAGTCGGAAATAAAACTTATGATGTAGGCTAGCAAGATGAAAGTTGAGGGAAGGTACATTAAAGAATTCATTAATAACACTGATGGACAAAAAAATTTGTTTAGGGGGTAACATAAAGCTGAATAGCAAATCATGGTAGAATGGACGTATATCAATACAAAAGTTGAAAAAAAATGTAACATGCAAGGTTTTCTTGTTACATTTATAGAACCATATTTAATGTTACAATATCTAATGTGTATAGAAAAAATATTATTTAAGTTTTTTCAACAGTATATATTTACTTTTGCACCCACTAAACATACTTTACATTCAAGAAAAACACAAAGATTAAAAATATTGACTTAAAAATACTAATTAAATATTATTTTTACCTTTTATGAGGGGTCATATCTTCTCTTTTCAAAAAGCAGCAGTAGTTTGCATCCATATTGCTGCCCAAAAATCCTCTTACAACACTAACAAATGAGTTCCATGCTCTGAGTTTCTGACTGGTAAGCTTTTCTGTAAAATTGACGTCGTCCAACAATTTTCTGATTTGTGGTCTAATAAAAATGTCTTCTTTTAATTTGGCATCACTTAACTCAGGAAATACTTCTTTTAATTTGATTTGATTTGAAGTATTTGAACCCATCGCCATTTTTATGCATAACCTTCACAAAGTTTTTCATCAGCCCAAGTTCAAAGTGAAGAGAAGGCAGGACATTTTTGGAGTCCACAAGAGCTTGAAACTTGACATTTTGAGATCCTGGTTGAAATTAATTTCTTTCTGGCCAAATTTTTGTTATATAATGCTGAATTACTGCAGAACTGTCCCATAGATAAAGAAAGCAGCAATAATAGGTAAATCCTCCCTGAAGTCTATCTAAAATTCCTATAACTTTTAAGTCCCCACATATTTGCCATTTATACTTGTATTTTATTTTATGCAAAACACTGCGCATATTTTCATACTTTCTTTCATCGTCACTGAACAGGCAACTGGTATAGAGGGTTTTAGATTTTCATTATGCAGTAACACAGCTTTTAAACTATATTTAGACGAATCTATAATAAACGCCATTCAGAGGGGGAATGCTCAATATTAATTTTTTTTTTATTTATATAAGTTCCTAGCATCGTAATCATCTTATCTGCCATATACTCAGTTGCTGCATTTAACCATCAATATCATAACACGAATACAACGGATTTTCCATACTGTAGAATGCAGAAACCGAGCATGTCTTTTTCTGAAATTCGTAATTTTCGTTTAATTGGCTAATAAGTTCCATTTCTTAAGACGGGTTCCAAGAAGTACAGACTGTTGCTGTGATAGCCCCAAATTATGTACTGAATAATTTAACTCGCTTTGAACAATTAAATGTGGCTAGCCGGAACTGTGACCTGGATTTAAAGTGCACTGGTTTTCGGAGCTGCCATTGTGTTCAGTATCTTCCAAAACAACATTTTACGGGTTTAATTGTAGGATGGGCACTGGTGTAGTAGTAGATGCGCAAATTTGGATAGTCCATCTTGTGCTTAAACTTTTTGGAATATACTTCAATCTTTGTCAGGCAAAAATATCAATCGTCTAAATAATTATTGCGTTCTCGCCATACCATAGGGACTGCAAAGGATATGCTTTTTCTCTTTCCATTCATTCATTGCACCAATGATGCGCTACAACAGAGCACACCTGGGGGGGAGCCCATTGCTTGTCTTGATTTTCAATTGAAACACCAAAATATAGGAAGTAGGCTTTTTTAGAAGATAGCGTGGTTTGTGATTTCACCATAAATTCGCCACAAATAAAACAGAATTTGTCAGGGCAGATTTTACAACTGCGGCGCGTTTGTCTTGACATTCAAGACACTTTCTTCTCAACACACAGAAAAGCTCCGACTTCGAAACTCGACAGAAGAGATTTGTAATCTTATTTTGATGTACACTATTGTAAACGATTCAGGTATAAAATTAATTTCAGCTAACTGTCCCCTCATTACATTCACTACCTGCAAATGTAAGAGGATCTCATTGAGCTGTTGAAAAGTGGACCAAGTTAGGGTTTTAGGAATATTTTTTATATTATTAGAAGGGTATGTTCATTCGAAAAGATCTGCTTTGTGTTACGAAAATCTTGTCGACCAGTGTAATTGATAAAAAGATAAGAGGGTTATCGAAAAAATGTAATAAATTGTTGAGAAACACTCGACCCTTATTTTAGTGTAGGTCGTTGTTGCTTTAGTTATTGATAAAAAACATAAGAAATGATGACCATTCAGAAAACATTTGTTTCAGTGGTTTGGATTCTTTTGGAAGAGTGTGGGACTTGAGAACTGGTCGTTGCATCATGTTTATGGAAGGTCATCTCAAATCCATAATAGGCATCGATTTTTCACGTAATGGGTTTCACATTGCTACAGCCAGTGAAGATAATACATGCAAAATATGGGATTTGAGGAAGAGGAATATTTTGTACACGATACCTGCACATACGAATTTAATATCGGAAGTGAAATTTCAAAAAGATGGCGGTGATTACCTTGTGACTGCTTCGTATGATAATACTGCCAAGTTGTGGACCAACCGTACTTGGCAACCTTTGAAAACGTTGTCTGGACACGATGGAAAAATAATGAGTGTTGATATATCGCCTGACGATCAATATATTGCTACTTGTTCGTATGATAGGACGTTTAAGTTTTGGGCGCCTGAGTAGGTTAAGATATATTGTAATAAATTCATTTATTGAAACATGTCTTTTATTTTATATTGTCTGCTGTTAGGAATTCGTACCCAAAAAGGGAAAAAGAAACCCTTATAGGATTATGTTGTCCATCTGTCTGTCAAGACATTACACAGGAACAAGTGTAAAGTTGATACTGAATACGGCAGTCATGATGCATTTTGCAGTATCTTTTTACTGTCAAGAGTATCAACATCTACGTAGCATTTGCCGTTGACTTAGAAACATGAAATTTGGCGAAAATCTGCGTTTTATAGTAGATAACTGATTTTTAGTTACATCATGAAAAAACTGTTTTGCATTAATAAATGTATTTACATTTTTTCTGGAAAATTCATAGAAGTATTGAAATTCATATCAGGTCTATAATACCTTCGATCGACGAGAAATCAAACTTTTTCAGTCAATGTCATCGGAAAATACGGACGTTAATGTCGCATTCTGCTGTTTGGTCATTCGAAGATCAAATTCAAACTTCTGAATGGGATTCTCTCTTATGATCCCAGAAATCACAAGATCAAAAAGATTCATAATGAGATATATTAAGTTGACTTCAAGAAGGTCGAGGTAGCCCTACTTTCATCCTACTATTAAGTATTACCTAGAAAGAATGATCCCCACAATGAAGTTCTCTTGTTTTATTTCTTTATGACCGAAATACGACTTGAAACGTTAAATTTTTGTCGAATAAACAAGTCCTACCGAGTTATAATTTTGTCTCTAGATAAATGCCGCACCCTGTATATATATCAATATTAAATGATTTTTATATGATATATATATTTATCATCAGAGTCCAAATACGCCTAATATTCAATCACGAAATAATTCTTTATAGCAATATTAGTATAATATATTTGTGAGGATTTTCGAAAAGAAATTACAGAAACATTAAAAAAAAAACAAGACTGATTCAGGTTATATTCAAATTCAGTTCGTAAGTTTACTACACAGATCTCAGCAATTTAACTGAATGTCATCTTTATTTTCTTTTGAATGTTATTTAACTTTCAATTTCTTAAAATATCTATCTGTAGATATTTTTGTTCTGTTTTGAAGAATATTTAAAAACGAGTTACACTTTTTTTAATCAGTCAAACGTCAATTTCTACCCACATCTCAAAAACGGTAAAAAACATTGAAAAACGGCTTTTACTTTCTCTAAAATATCGAGCATTGGATTCTTTAACGGTTTTTCGCAATCTCCTCTTGAAGTGGGTGAAATCACTAAACTCAACCAATTTAAGACGTCTTGGATGCTTAATTTATTCATTGAAATTTTGAAGAGTATGGTTAAACGATTTTTAAGAAATATAGCTTTAATGGTGACAACGTAAAAATGTTGAATTCAACAAATCGTCAACAACAATACCACCCAAGATTTTGATCGTTATTTCGCATCTTTAGCTAGACTTCCATTGCAGTAATATTCCCCTTCATTTACAAGTTCAAATAAACAATTTCAAACAAGGTATAAATATTTAAATAAAATATATATTATAATATTAAACTTATATCGCCAATTAATATCTTTACATAGATACTTAGATATTGCATCATAATAACTTCCATTTCTAAAAGTATTTCCTATCCTAAATGTTAATTCAATTAGATGGAATATTTCTCATCTGCCTCACAGAGGCTACATATCTTGCAGAAAACCCAGAACTTTGTGATTGATATTGATCAGCTGATAATTTCAATAGTGCTGACAATTGCTGCAAATTATCGGAAAGTGACAAACCCAAATCTTGAAGAACGTTGTTCAAATAACCTAAAAACAAAATAAATATATATTGTATTATATTAAATGAGAATTTGTAGAAAAGTCTATACTGACCAATATCGTGCGATAATTGTCTACTAGCCGGATTGCTTAGCTCACAAATAGATAATATTTTATCACAGAAATTTTGGCATGTTCCCTTAGCCACCAACTTTAAAAATACTTGAGCTAAAGCACTTTCTGTGTCGTCGGCAATATTATATTCCTCATCAACAGCTTTCAGTGCACATGTAAGAGAAGGATTATCTCTGAAGAAAAATGGCTCTAAATGCTGAGGCAAAGTCATCAAATACTGACCAATCTGAAAATATCCTGAATTCAATTATTTTCATTTTGTAGTTATTTTACCCATTGTTATTTGAAGCATTTCAAAATATTGTCATGACTGTTTTAATTCACGTCGTTATTTCAAATATGAACCATTGAAAATTTTATATTAAAAGGAAAAGAAATTTTTTCCAACTTTTGAAAATATATATTCTATTCTAAAGTACACCAAATTTCGATGTTTTAGTTAGATGTATAATTAAGATATGGCTCTAATGTTTGTATAATGTAAAAGATAACCTCTTTTAGTTTTCAAAATTTTCGATGAAAACCAAAATGGTCGTTATGAAGAAATCATAAATAATAATAATATTAAATATCCCACGCACACACTACAGGAATTTATAGAGCAGCTTATAGGGCACTAAAATAGTTCTGTGCATATAAATAATCACTTATAGTTTTGTTTTTTTTTTACAATCAAAATTGGGAAAACAAATCTCTATGTTCAATTTCAGTAGTAGGAAATAATATCTAAATTTAAAATTTACGGGCTGCAGGACCTAGGTCGATGGCCAATTGGCCAATATTATGTTATTATTTATTGGCTAATAAAAATCGTTTATTATTATTAATAATATTATTGGAGGATTTCTGGATGAACTGCCCTAGCACAAAGATCGAATCCTTACTTTCAATAAAATGGTGCTCCTCCCACCAAACAAGGATCATCACTGACCTGTTAAATTTGAATTTTGGGGATAATTAGATGGCGACTATAGGCTAAGTGGAAAGCTCATCTCGCTTCCTCGACTCGGCACTACTAAACTTTTCTCCTTAGGGTTATATTTACTTTACAAGCTAAAGCTGAAGAACTAAAATATCGAAATTTATTTGCCCTGTAGTCTATAACTGAATAAAAAATTATTATAAGTTCACAATGCGATCCGAAATTGAAATAGCACATACCTCTGTAATATACTCTTGGGGTGATAAGCTATAGTCAGGCAAATCAGATGAGTGAACACTGGAACTGGAAAACTGCTGCCATGTTTTGGCCGATTGTACAATATTCAATTGACTACTGATCGGAGACAAAACAATCTGATACGTTGTATTGTGGATATCCGAACACAACGATACAAAAAGATTGTTCACTTGATCCAACAATGACAACTTGGTGCCTTCAGTCACACACTTAACTAAACTATCGAATTCCTTCCTAGTTTCTGTATTCAACATCAAATATTTATATTCGACGTTGTCATACTTTCTGTTCAAATTAGTCAACACGGTTTCGGTGATTTCTTTCTCAAATTGTTTAATTTTTAACAGAACGTCTCCGGTATTCTGTAGAAGGGTGAGACACAACTGAAACGTAGACCAATCTTCCACATTCTTCTTATTTCGTTCAATTTGCCGAAGTGCCAGACGATACTGATCGGCATAGCCGGAAAAGAAGGCTCTAAGAGCTATCAGAAGTCCGCAGTAGCCGCAATTTTCCGTCACTGACGCAGTTCTATGTTTGGCTTCTCTGGCGATGTCCATCACCGAGGTGACGCTCAGACCCAAGTTCTGAACTGTATCCGACAATTCTTCCTGCATACAATTGACTGTTGATAGTTTCTTTAACAGATAGGCTTGTTCGTACGCTGCATACTTGCCAACATAAACCACGAATGGCTTAAATACTGCTTGTAATAGAAGCAGGGTTTTATTTGAATCAACTTTACCTGCAAATATTGAAATTTATAAATTTTTTCAATTATACTATGTTTCAATTTTCACTAAAACGACAGCCGAGGATCATTAATTTATTAGATGAGAGCAAGATCAGATAAGAAAATGAAACTTAGAAATACAGACAATGCACAAATGTAAAGATTGTCCGAAAATTTGCATGAAGTTGTTGGCTAACTAACTGGACCTGCGTTACCAATCGATCTCTTCCCAAATCAGCGGTTTAAATTTGGTAATGTTAGCTTATAATACTTCTAAAAACTAATAAATACTATTTCATAGCAGCTTGAACAAAGAAGTTAAAACAATTCTTAATTATTGAGAAGTTATCCAACAGTGAGAGAAAGGTAACTTACTTGATAAAATAATTTTCTCAAAGGCTTTAGAAAAACTGTGATAGCAAAAATATAATACATAAAACTTGGGTTGGAGTTTAGAAAGAGCTACTAATGAAATATTATTGGGCACACAGATAGGAATTTTGAAACCAAATTCAAAGAACATTTATCCTCTGACAATAATTCTACAAAATGTGAACATATAAAAACCACAAAACATTCAATAACATTAAATAATATCAAAATTTTTATAATTACAAGAGGAAAGAAAATGAATCTGTTGGAATGTTTGGAAATCAATAAACTTTGTAAAGACCCAAGTGAAATCAGCCTCCATAGCTGTGTTTGTAAAAATGAATTTGTGGAAAGTATGAAATATATTTAACTTCATCTTTGTTGAAAATGAATTTCCATAAAATTAAATAAATCATCAATATTACTTTTAGTTAGACCTGTTGTAAAAGTGTTTTTTAGTTTTTCAAATTATTGTTTATTTTCAAAATTTTTACTGGCAAATATTGGAACAATGTTATCAAATTATTGTATTATCATGCGTACTAGATAAGTATGCAGAGTTTGAATTGAATCTAATGTCTTGAAGTGGGTTCAAATAAAGTTTAAAGATTCTGGTACATAGATAGATATAGAAGCATAAAAAGAGTGTTAATTAATATAATAATTAATAATATTGATGAAATTGCGTTATGCAATATGCATGATTTAATATGTTAGTATATCATGCATATTTCAGACATTCAACGAATCAAGTTCATATTTATTTTTCTGGCTTTGTTATAGGTTTGGAGACATTTTCGAACGTTTTCAAAAGATCACTATGTATTTACAACACTTCAAACTGAGAATATAAAAAGAATGCAAATTGCTAATATCAATTAATACTTATTAACCTACCTTGGAATGTTTGTTTCATGAGATTATTTAAACTGTTGCAGAATTGCAACATTGTCTGTTTAACTTCTAAGAGTAAATTCAGTTTGTCGTTAACTTGCTTCAAAGCAGCATCAATACAATCATTAAAACTTGGATCTATTGAAGTCAGAACATCAATATAAATGTCGATGAGAACCTCTGAAGCTAATTGATCAGTAAAGACTTGATTGCACCATTTGTTCTGCGTATGCCAATTAGAAATGAGTAAATCATAAAAACTATGCATCCAATATGTTACACATTCGTCTTGATCTTTCTCTAAGATAATTCTCCATTTTTTCAACAGTGCTTCCTTTTGGCATTTATGATAATATTTCATCAGTTGAGGAAGACGTTCAATTGAAGAAAAGATTTCTACATAAACTTTGGATTGTTCTAAAAAAACAATGATTTTATTTAAGCTATAACTATCATATTTGAAAAAATACCTGAATTATTTGAAGTGAATGCTTGAACGATCAATGGACTTGCTATGGCTTCCAATCTATTTTTCAACCCTTCTAATTGCATTTTTCTTTCTTCATAATCACCGACATTCACTAATAACTTTAGTGACTGCTGCATACCCAAAAATTTTCTCGATATTTGTTCTATATTTTTATTATCAAACATATCTTCCAAGTCATTTACTGAAAAATTAAAGATTTGAAAATTGATTATATAACCAACTTCTAAAATTCAGCCCTACCTAATATAGCCCAATTGTCACTCTCGTGTAACCCCTGCTTTGCTATTTCCAATTGATGTTTGATATTATCAAGCTTTTCAATAGCATTTATAGACTTGCCAGTTTCACTTTCAATACGAGTTATTTCTTCATGAACTAAGCCCATTTTTTGTTGTAAAGCTGCCGCCTCATCCTGTAATTGTCTTGTGTTTCTCAATATTTTAGGTAAAGATTGAAGAACTTCTTGACTTGTCTCCTCTAAAGCATTATTCACTTGTTGAACATAAAGCTGCAGTTTCATCACCAAAGATATGGTATAATTCTATAAGAGCAATATATTTTCAAAACTTACAAGCAAGAATGCATTCTAAATTCTCTAACACTGTAATCAATAAATCAAGTGATAAAGCAATGTATTTACCTCTTTTTATTTTGATTTTCACAATTCTCCAAAATTTGGTTTACCCACGCTTTTGTATCGAAATTATCTTCCGAAAACGCAGTAATATCCTTAAAAATTAAAACCTGAATTTTATACATCAACAAATCAAGTCACCTTACCATATTTTGCTATTGAAGTATCGCACTTATGAATTATTTTCAGAACGTCATCATTTTATTTGAAAATTTTTCATTTATAGTAATATATTTATTATCCTGCAATGATTCTGAACAGATAAAATGAAAATATTACGGATTTTAGACTGTAAATATTATAGGTTACAAACCATTATGTGACAGAAAAAATGACAAATTATCATTTTTCATAAGTCTTCAATTTTTCAGTTTCATTTCATTGTTTGGATTCAATCGTAAGTTATGTAACCCTGTGTAAAGTTATACAGATTAGTATATGTTATATTATTCTTGCTGGTATGGACAAGTTCAACACCCATATTAATCTTAAAACCTATAAATCTCTCGTCTATGCCTATCGATACTAAAAAGTAATATAATATATATAATAATAATAATGATGAGAAGAATATGGAAAATATAAGAAACTTTGAAATTGTTGAATAATGCTTGTAGTTCAAATTCATTCTACGGAGTTGAATAGAAAATATTTCAAGTAAAAATTATGAAATATAAGTTGTGTTCTTCCTGGATCCTGGTTAGTGCTTTTTATAATTCAAACACCTCTACAGCTAGTATAGCAGAGTATGACCATGCAGTTACGTGATCGCAATGGATTTTATATTATGTATTCTTAATAAAGTATAAAAATATGTTTTTAATTTTCAAAATTTTTGATATATAAATGTGTTTTCTATAGCAGAAATATATTCATGTGATAGTTTATAACAGTCATATTATGCATTATGATTACTTGGAGCAAATTAAAGGCAGGAAGAATCTAACTATTAATGAGAATATAAAATCAGTTTATAAAATTGAGGAATGTTCCTTCATAAACTGAGATGATAGTTAATGACTCAATATTGTCTCCTTAGTGGAAACTCTGATTTATTCTATAATCTATGGAGGTCTAGTTTAAAAATGAATTCCTAGTTATAAAACGGTGTTCTATCTCTCTCAGAAACCACATAACAAGTTGCATAGAAAATGTTAACTCTAGTCTATAGATTTTTTCTCTACGTTGTATTATGCGTTCTTCTTCGTGATACTTTTCAAAAATATTTCATTAGGGAGATAGAAGTACATAATGTGCTAATTAGATTAGGGAAACATGAAACATCTTTAAATCTGCTGTTACTCATGCATTACATCTGCTTGAAAATTTCGACTTGTTCATAAAATTTTCCAAATGTCAAAAATAATTCGACGTAATGGCAGTTCGCCGTAATTAAAAAGTGGAATACATATTTAAAAATCAACTAAGATCACTGAACTTCCATTGTTTTGATTGTAGATTTTCTTCTTCTTTGTAGTTTAAAAAATGAAAATTTCACAAGATTATAAAAATAAATATGAAAGGCCTAACCGTGTGTTGCCTAATTGAGTACAGTCTGAGACAGTTCAATTTTTGACCCCGTTTTGAATTCACGTTAGTCGCAGAGTGGTGCCGTTAGATTGCACTAAAAAAGCTAATATTCTTTGTGGAATTATCCTGGTGTGTACGTAGTTTCTCTTCGGCGAGATGAATAAAGGAATTGTGTTTTGACGTAATTTCGAGAAATTTTGAAGATGTACAGATATTGATTTGCTTCAAAGGCTTGGCCCGGTGAATTTACCGACTATACATGGTTTATGTAGGGGTCTCTCGTGCTTTCTATTGGCTCACTGACTCATAAAAAACGGAGAAATACATTTTTTTGTTGGAAATTTCCAAATGACTGAACAACAACGTACGCGTCTCCAAATTTTGAGAAATTGATTATGTGAAGTTTGATGTGATTATATTTGGTAATTGGAACTTATGAATTATTGTTCGAAAAATAGTGATTTCGAAAATGGTGTTCGAATAAATTCCGAAAAAACAGTGAAAATCGTATCGATTGTGCAGGACACTTTTCAGAGATTTTTACGCCTTGGATGAAACAGTTGAACAAGTGTGGTTAGATTCAAGTTGGCCAGTACTGGTCTGTAAAAAGAAATTGGATTTTTGGAAAATCAAGTAATAAAATCAAGAAAAATGTTACCTCAGCAGTATTGTTTAAGATGGAGATACCATCATTCGAACTTACAAACAATGTTTTCGCAATTATTGGAACGCGAAGCTTTTTGTGATGTTACTTTGGCATGTGATGGCAAAACAATCAAAGCACATAAAATAGTATTATCTGCTTGTAGCACTTACTTTGAGACAATTCTTTCTCAGTACGAAGAGAAAGATCCCATCCTGATTATGAAAGATGTAAAATATGTAGATATAAAGTGTTTGGTAGAATTCATGTACAGAGGAGAAATTAATGTTGATCATGTAAGTACTAATTTGTTTATTTACTTTCAAAACAATATTCGAATATCGGAAATTCTAATAGAATTTAATTCAGAGTCAAAGAAAGTTATACAATGCTAAGCTAACACCTCTTTGATATAAGTTATGTGCATTACTCAAAAATAACTTATTGATGCCCTGAAGCTTCACTGAATTTGTGCTTTGTTTATATATACTTTGATTTTGAACTAAGGAAATTAGAATTGGTTTAATAATTTCATCTTATATTGTTTCTTTGAAACTGGAGAGTATTTACAAATATTGTATGTATCAGAGAAAGGAATAGAATAAAACAGGAAATATTAATGAAAACGGATTAAGATCTGTTGGACCACTTACAGATATGTTTTTGATCATGTTATGGCTTTGGAAGCTTAAAGATGAATTGTTTATTAATTATATACATCAACAAATATCTGTTTTAAGACCTTCATATTCTGGGAGGTATGGTAATCAAAAAAGCAACCTTTTCATCTAGTGAACCTTTTGAAATTGAAGAAGACATGAACCAATTTTTATCGTTGTTGTACCTAACTTGTGTGAGAATTTGGATAAAGACATGACTTTCACATCTAGATTACAAAGTTAAATTCAATATATACAGAAAAAAATTGCAAAGATATATGTATACCATATAATTCCATATTACATAGTCTCAAAAGCTTTCTGTATATAATTTATTGATCCATAAGGTTTGTCTTTACCTTTGTTTGATCAACAAAATAGTCAAACGAAAACAAATATCATTAGCTATTAACCAAATATAATCAACTACGAAATGTAACACACCCAAAAAATTCACTTCTTTGTCATATTTAAGAAAAGTAAGGGATAATGTTGCCAGGAATCTTTCGAAGTTAAATTTGCAAATTGTATTCCAACCATACAAAAATTATCCTCCTTTCTATTTAACGCCAAAGATCCTGTAAAAAACATATAGAAACCAGGAGTTTATGAGTTAATTTGTGCAGATAGCAATAGCGTGTATATAGGTCATATTGGTTGTTCCTTCAAAATTAGATATAAAGAACATTTTACTGCTTGTATTAAATGTAAACAGGATTCAACTGTTACTAACTATTGCATTTAAAACGGCCATTCATTTTTCAGTATAGATGATTTAATAATCTTACTTACATCTGGCTCCAAAAAGTAGAAAACTTAATTACTTGGTATCTACCAAGTAGTAACGGATAAAATAATTCAATAATTTATATATCAAATAATCTTCATTTTCTTAATTCAGTGTTTGGTTTGAATAATTATGATATGTCTTTATGATATAATTCGAAAATTTTGGAGTGTCTTTTAAAAATGAGACCAAGGATGAGACTTGTGGATTACATCGAATCCATATTGTTATAACCAATACGGTTTCAGGGAGAAAAAGTTCACTATAACAGCAATGGTGGAACTTATCGAGTTTGTGGAGGAATTTGATAAATTGGTAGAGGTGATAGTCATCTGCTAGAATTTGATGAGGGACTTCGATTGAATCAGCCATGAGAAGCTGGTTTTGTAGCTGGAACATTGTGAAATAAGGGAACAGCCATTGAATCTCCAACAATCATATATTGATGATGAATTCCTAGTAGTGGATTGGAAAGGCTCAAAATCTTCTATAAAGAAAATTAAAACCAGAGTGACTAAGGGTTCCATATTGGAGGAATTCTTTTTATGACAAGATGGTCTATAATGTAAGAGCAGATTGTATAAAAGTTTTTGTTGATGATACTTCCACTATAGATAAGGCAGTGAGCACTGAGGAGTTGAACTTTAACTCTGTTATTTCAAAGGAAGATGCTGAGAAGTGGCTGTGCAGCAATAGTTTGAGGCTAAACAAAAAAAAAACGCAAGAATTAACATTAACTATGAAAAACCCTGGAATTCAAAACCAACTAATACTGCTAGGATTTACACTAGACACCTCGCTCGTGTAGCAGAGGCACTCAGAATCTATATGCAATAAACTATCTACAGCCATTTTTAGGATCAGGCGAATAAAAAGCATTGTAGGTGAGAGAAAAGCCTTAATCACTCTTCATGCTGTTCTGATCTATGGTGTGATACTATGGAGAGTATCTGTAGATAATGCTTAGGTGTTGGGCAGGCAGAAGATCCCACATACTGGAAGTGGCCAAAGGCACTTCAGTACTCTGCAAATTCTGACTATAACAGGCTGCTATATAGTCACTTGCTTGACTATAATACACTATAACATATTAGTTGTTCCAACTCTATTTCTTGCTCTATTCGGCCTAACTCTATCTTATTGGTGCTTCATCATTCTTTGATTTAGCTTTAAAGGTAATATAAAATGTTCAAATTGGACATTCTGCATTTTTAAAATTTGAATTGAATTTTGGTGTGGTTATGTTCCAAACAAAGGTGTCATTTTTAGGTTGTAGGAAAAATCCAACTATTCAGATTATTTGGTGTCCAGCATGTTCAGACATTGCTCTCGTTCCATATTTCTTGGAAAATATTAGTGGTCATGCTTTAACAGTGAATGTTTGATTTCACAAAATGTTAATTGAATGTTTTGCGACTTGAAATGAATAATGTTGATCCAGAGGGTATATAGTTTCAACATATCATTTAGAATATCCTGGAAGAGTTACTGTTATTCATTTATTTATTTATTTGAATGAAAAAGAGTAACAAAAAATTGAAGGACCACATGAATTATACGGTAATATCAAATTTTGGCAATGAGAAGAAATAGTTGAACCATATACGATTCAAGAGAACAAGGAGAAAAAATCTCACGAAAATCCTTATCTTCCCTAAACCTGTTACATGTTACATGCTAGTCTCTGAGTGTGTTGTAAACAAAATTTGTAATCAGAATTACTGTGTTTACACTTCATTCTTTATTCTAACCAAATCTTCGATCAATAATGAATTATTGTAAGAAATGGTAATGTTAATAAGTCACCAAGATGTGGTATAACTGGAGGACTATTTTATTTAGGGTGATTTTAAAAGCCAGGTCCATTAATTCCTGATCATTCTTCTCATTCTTGGTAATTCTCAAGTTCTTAAACACTTTCTTGGTCTTCCAGTCTGTCTCCGTACCTTGCTTGCTGCAAGAGTACAAATTTTGCTACAAATTTAACATCATATGTAAGATTTATAATCAAATAGTTCTGGATGAGATGTTTATATTCTTAGCTACTCAACCTGTTGCACTGTCTAAATGACTACACCAAGATGAAGGATTATCGTACCAGATTGTTCAACAAGTTTTGTCGTTCGATAAGAGAGGGGGTTGCTACCAGTCCAAATTTGTTTTTGTTTTGTTGGTACACTCTTCATTTGAACGTATGTGAAGGTTCATTTCAATCTGTCAATTCATTCTTTGTTTACAAGCCATCTAGTGTCGCCGTGTCACAGTATTTTTATACAATGGAAAAAATTGAATATCGTGATAAAATTCTTATTTTTGGAAGGTGTAGCACCAAAAGAAATTCTCGAACGAATGTTAAGAGGGTATAATGATTGTTCACCTACAATTAGAACAGTAGAAAGATGGGTTGCTGAATTTAAATATGGTTGTACAAGCCTTGAAGACGATCCACGTTAAGGACGTCCAAAAAGCGCATCTACACCAGAAATCATAGCCAATTTACAGGATATGGTTTCGGAAGATCGTCGATTGACTGAGAGGTATTTAGTGGAGGCTCTACACATCTCATTAGGCAGTGTGAGTCATATTTTAAGTGGAATTTTGGGTTTTAGAAAGCTGTGTGCACAATGGGTGCCGCGTTCGCTAACAATGGAACAAAAACACATTCGAATGCGACTTTCTCTGCAACATTTGGAGCGTTTTAAAAAGGATAAAGTGGATTTTGTGCGTCGATTAATCACTATGGATGAGACTTGGGTCTATCACCATGGTCCTTAATCAAAACAAGAGGCTAAAGAGTGGTGTGAACCTGGTTATTGGGCTTCGAAACGAGTTCGTGTCCGGAAATCGGCCAAGAAGGTTATGGCGTCAGTTTTTTGGGATGCGAAAGGAATTTTGTTTGCGGATTACTTGCAAACTGGTGAAACAATCAATTCTGAATATTATTGTAACCTTTTGGACCAGTTGAAGGAAAAAATTCGTGAAAAAAGACCCGGTTTGCAGAAGAAAAAAATCCTTTTTCATCAGGACAATGTCACAAGAGCATTTTTACAATGGCTAAAATCCATGAATTAAAGTTCTAATTGAGAGTACCACCGTATTCACCAGATTTGGCCCGCAGCGACTTCCATTTGTTTCCAGATCTCAAAAATTTTATGCGTGGCAAGCGTTTTTCATCGAATGAAGAGGTCATAACGGCTATTGAAGCGTATTTTCAGACCTTCCGGATTCTCACTTCAGGAATGGGATCCACAGATTGGAGGATCGTTGGAGCAAGTGTATTAATGTTCAGGGAGATTATACTAAATAATAAAGTGTATTTTCAACCATAACATTGTGTTTTTCTTATCGAACGACAAAACTTATTGAACAACCTGGTATTTCAATTGATGTAATATATTTGGATTTTCTCACGTACTCGACCCTGTTCCCCTGGGACGCCTATTTCTCAAGTGGAACATTTAGGCGAGAGGGGTGACCTATTGTCATCCATAGAGGCTTTTCTTTCCAACAGGAGTTAGTTTGTCCGGATGGGACCGTCAAAATATATTTCAGTCCTTTCACTAGTGGTATGCCGCAGGAATCTATGTTGGACTCTTTGTTTTTTATTTTATACACAGTAGATCTCCCATCTGGTGGTGTTACGAATTTCTACTGCGTCTTAATCTTGACAAATGCTCAGTTTTACATCTCGGTAGGAGTAACTTTCGAGTGTCAACGTTTCGTACGGAAAAATTATTATGAGTAGTTAGTCTAAGGGTCTGGACCTTAACGTGAACAATATCAATGATCTAACTCGGTTTAACCATATAGACCGTGTGCGTGCGAATGTATCAAGAATGTCGTTTTTACTTCAGAAATATTTCAAGGCAGTACTGTTCACAAATAAGAAACTTTTCTACGTACGTCTCATTATGGAGTTTGCTGGCCCAGTTTGGTCACCCATACTCCGTAAGGATATGGGTTCTTTACAAAGAAGATACTTTTGGGCTCACTACTTTCGAAACTAGAAGGCTGAGGGGTTACTTGATAACAGTACTTTACACTTTTTTCTCGGTTCCCATTGAATTTTAATATCCTTATGCGTGTACATCGTTTGAAGCTGTATAACGAAAACTTTAAGAAATTCAGCATCAGCATTTTTTGCTCAATGGAGTGCTTTCAGCTTGGAACCATCTACCTTTGGTAGTGGTCAATTTATAAACGCCTTCTGTTTAGACTATTTTGTTTCCTCTACGTAGCCTAGTCTCTGATAATTATCCACTCGTTACTTATACTGTCTTGAATCTATTTTCATTTTGTTTTTCCAATTTTCATTATTTTTTTGTCTCTTCCATTCCAAGTTGTTGGTTCAACTGAAGAGAATATGCTGTTCAACTCATTTTGTCTTATGCTTCTACTACTGTTTAATTTATATTTTGTATTTTACTATTTTTTATAATAATATTCTGTTCAGTTGATTTTTATATTATGTATCCAGTACATTATTTTATTGAGTCCCTTAAGACAGTCCCCGATTCTTAATCTTCAATTAATAATAATATTCAACTACACTGGTCAAATAATAACTGTTTCAACCTAAGAAGAGAAATGCATATATTTTGAATATGCACCTGATTTCAAAGATAACATAGGACCGAATGATGATACAGCTCTTTTTATTTTCATGTGAAAGCTACTCTTTATGTTTATGATTTGTTCGTATTTGTGTATTCAGTTATCTGAAAATTTTATTATCGGAATGGAATGAATCTTGTAGAATGCAGAATCGGACAATATAGATGATATGAACCGCAAGCGGTGCACTTCGGGGCGCTTGGCGCGTTATCGAAAAACGTTCGTCTTGGCGTTGGGACTCGTCTTTTTGAATAAAGCCGAAAGAAAAATCAATACGGCCGCGAACTAAAATTGCCTCGAAATTCCCGAAAGAAAAATAGAGAAGGAGAATTTGATGATAGGTTTTCTACACTTCTCGCACACCGACAACATGTGAAGGTTCTTTATTGATTTTGTCCGTTCGAAAGTTCGAAGGAGGGAGGCGATTTTTTGATGCGAAGGGTTCTCGGAAATTTTACCCGTATGGGGGTGAGGGTTATATTTCGAAATGACTCACGATACGGGTGGTTTTTTTATTATTCGGTAGTTCAGGTGTGTGGGTCGGCGAATTTGATAGGCGGAAATACCGGACGCATCTCGACTTTGTTTTTGGGTTGAGTACGAGGGGCGATCATAAATAAACGTCATTGATTTCACACCGTTAATAAAAGAACAGAGTTGATTTGAAGTTTTTCAAATTCATGATATTAATATATGGAACAACTTTCATAATGGCAAAAGAATGATACCACGAACTTACAACTTCTTTTAAGTTCTTGCGTGGATGATAAATCTGCAGACCAATACTTCACTAGCCATAACAAGCAACCGTATAATAGTTGATTCAATCAATTCAAATTCAAGCTATATTACAGTGAACTATTTCCATCACAACCAGATCACATCTACTATGCAGTGAATAATGCCTTATCAAAAATTAATTCCATAAAATCTCCCAGAACGCTGAATGAATCGAGAAATAACAAAAAATTATTATTCAAAAATACTTGATTGGATGGGAAAACGATTGCATGGCAGACAACAACTACGAGAATTATAAAATAATTATGTTCATGAGAGAGTTTCTAATGAATTGTTCGTTTCTGCTGAATTATTTCCTGAAACTAGAGGTTTTTTGATTGTCATTCAACGTCAAGCCATATCACCGAAAACTATAGAAAATATATTTCATATTAAAATAAAAGTTCGTGATATTTGCAGATATTCGATTCCTAGTCAGAGAGACTACAGAATGGTGCTCCATCTATCTTATTATTCCTTATTACGCGTTTTAATTTTTGTTGTAATTTCACTGGAATCTACAAGTATCTCAGAAAGAAATAGCAATGTAAATGATACACAGAGTTTCAGCAAAATTATAATTGGCTAGTTAATTTTGCTTTTAGTTTCCTCATTTTCATATCTTAGACGTCTTACATACACATCCTATTGGAAAAGTTTAAATCATGGAAAAATAGTTTTAAAAGACTATTAAATTTTTTCCGGAGTAAGAGAAAAAAACCTGTGAAAAATTCTTATTCAAAATTGGAACATGCATATTTTTATTTTATTTTGTATAGAAAATATTAACGTGTAATTAATTGGAAATTGATCAATGAAACACAAAATATTTATTTTCCATCTTAATTTATTGTATTACCTTCTAACCTAAAAACACCCTTTTTTATTCTGTCAAAAAAATACCGGGAATTGATCAATGAAACAAAATATTTATTTTCATCCTAATTTATTATAACGCCTTCAAAATAGGCCCTTTTCGAAATAATACATTCACGCCAACTAATAATCCAATTATCAAAACATTTTTCTAACGCTTTTTCCGAAATTGACTTCACTGCTCGTCGTGAATTCTCTTTTATGTCTTCTATAGATTCAAAACGGGTACCTCGAAGTGGTAATTTTAGCTTTGGAAAAAGTGAAAAGTCGGCCAGAGCAAGATCATTTGAATACGAAGCTTGTTGTAGTTATTTGTTGAGTTTTTGGTTAGAAATTCATTCATAATGATAGCCTTGTGAAATGGTGCATTATCGTGATGCAAAATCCATGAGTTTTCATTCCACAAATCTGGCCTTTTTCGATGAATTTGCTCTCTCAAACGCCGCATAACGCTTAGGTAATATTTTTCATTTACTGTCTGACCTTCTGGCAACAATTCCGAGTTCACATTACTGCGATAATCAAAGAAAACAGTCAACGTTACCTTGACTTTTGATCGAGTTTGACGTGGTTTTTTCGGTTTCGGTTTAGTTGGAAGGCGCCATTCCGAAGCTTGTTTTTCCGAATGTACTTTCATCAGTTTCACCAGCGAAATATATCGCCAAAATATTGAGTGAAAATATAGTCATTATGGTTCTTAATTTGACCTAATGAATATGGGTCTAAAATTTTATTATTAGTAAATAGCGATAAAAAATGGGAAAACATTTTTTTACATCCCTATAAAAAATATTCTCTTCACAAAGTGAGGTAAAGAAATGTATGTTGCAATTTAAAATAATTTTTTACAGCCATTTCTCTCAACTCCGTAAAAAAGTGATGTACCCTCTTGTAATCATTTAACCATGTGTTTCAATTTTTTCAATCGGATGAAAAAAAGGAGTTACTGCGATCGCTGTTTTCAGAAAACAATCTGTAAATGTAAAATGTAGAGGAAAAGATTTCACTTCATATATTTCGTTAATGCTTCTTTCCCCATATGTACGTATTTTTTAATATTCTCAACTAGATTAGACTAAAAGAATTTTGAAAAACCCATTATTTGTTTGAACAAGTTATATTTCTATGCCGTACCTTAGGTTCGTACTGTATTTTTAACAATAGAGCTTTATCGTACTGGTTTAATTGGAACTGTAAAAACCTACTATCAGTTCTCATTTTTATCTGTGACAAAATGAATACCGTCTAGAGAAGACACAAAATTTCGTTTACCAGAATTGTCTGTTATCAAACAGCGAATAATTAGCTAATTATTATTCACGACGAACTTGGAAAAGTACCAAACAAGGAATCTATTTTGTAAACAACTCAAAGTGAGGACGAAAATATCAATAAACTAGAAATAACAGTTAGATTTTTGATAGAATTTTATGTAAACTTTCAGAGTTGGACAGACACTCCCATATTGTTTCGAACATTCCAAAAATTACTGTTGAATTTGGCCCGCGGGAATCTGTCGCATTTATATTCGTTTCGGCGTTTCATAAACTGTTGAACAGTTAGACAAAATGGAAATTATTTTGGGTAAATAGTTTTTCTGAGTGACCCGTCATCTTTAAATGAGGTTTCAAATTGTTTTCGTAACGTTGGCGTAAAAACTGGGAAAATGTGTTTATAAATAGAACAAAAAATGACTAAATAACCGAATGAGAATTTTCAGTTTAACAACAATCGATATTAATTTATATATTTTATCAAGCCGCACGTCTTTATATTAAGCGTTTTCCTGACAGAAGACCGCAACAAGCCAGGAAGTTTAAAAGACGGTAAGAGAATTTAAGAAAATTTGAAGAACTCCATGTACTTTTACACGTACAAGAGAATCAAAAAATATGAATTAGCAAACAAACGTTCAAACCTTTCATTGTACAGAAAAATTATGTTTTAGAAAACATCGATCAAAATCGAAGACATCAATTTTTGTGATTTTTGTTCAATCGCACTGTAACAAATTTAAAATTTTGGAAAAAAATTATATGTATCGATGAATGTTCATTTACAAATAATGGCATTTTTATTGTTTGGTGAGCCATTTACAATAAAAAATCGGTCCATATTTCATACACGAAATTTTAGAACAAATTACAATAATATATTTACTCAATATTTTGGCGGCATTCTAGACAATATTTTGGTATATAAAAATATACTTCCCACAAGATGATGCCCCCCACATTTCAATAATAATTGGCTTAATGCTTCATTAAGGTAGAAGAGGAACCATTGAGTAGTCAGCCGTTTGAGACTCTTAGATTACTTCTTTCGGAGTCAGTAAGTTTATGCCGATCAGTAACGAAAATATTTGAAAAAGGAGTTCGAATTACTATCGCGTATTTTTCAAACTTTTCAAAACTATGTTATGGGCTGACATATCTTGCTGTTGCACTACGATATTGCGTTGTCTCACACTATACTCGTTCTTCGTAATCATTTCGCCAAAAACTCCACGCAATTCGTTCTTTTTTTCTGTTTTAGCACCATGTGACTTCTGGCTATTGCCTAATCCCAAAAGACTACTCCGAGGACGCCGTTTTGAGTGGATTGAAGAGATTCAACGTGAATCAGCGCGTGTTTTGAAAGCTATACCATTTGACATTCATTGAGAATTGGAGAAATATACAGGATGTAAATGAATAAGTGCGAAAGATTTCACGAGGCGATTCCTCAAGCCATTTGATAACGAAATGTTTAACGCTTCGTTACCCGGAAATACAGAGTGTGGAAATCTTCAGATTTTTCTTATGAGTTTCTAAAGCTTTTCAGATATTCAGTTCAAATTCGGCACATAGGTTAGGTTAGATTGTATAATCTGTATAATCAGATCACAGAATCAAATCATGAAAATCTACAGGGTGGTAATTTTTCAGAGGTCACGTGTCCTTTCTACCCCTACAACTTTTTTTCAGTACGCCCCGAGCATAATTAAAATTTTATCAAATTTTCAATTAATACTTGTCTATTTATCTTGCATTTTTTCCGTGTCTGCCACAGATTTATGTTTGTTGCAGTGACTCTTTCGCATTTTCATTAAGATGGAGGTTTATTTAAACGCAGAAATGAGCGACATGCATTTCGTCTACGACCTCTCTAACAGTAATTCCTTAGAAGCGTCGAGAAACTTGTCGCTGCTCATCATACTTCGTTTGGATGGCTTCATCAACGACTTGGACAAACAAGTAGCTTCAAAATGAAAAAACATTATTGTGATCGTCATCGGGATATCAGAACACTAGAATTAGAAGAAGATGTGCCTGATTCATTGACGAACAATCCGATATCAGCAATCAGCACTAGGAAAATTGCTTCACAACAAGTTTTTCGAAATATGCCATTATTAATAACCATAACAACCACATGTGGACAGAAGAAAATTCTGATGCTTTCGTTGAAGCTCATTTTTCTTTGAACGTGCGGATTGGAATGATTCGAGATCACATAATTGGTTCACATTTCCTTTATACACTCTGTTTCTAATCGAAGAGCTGCCGGATCTACTTGATCCTACTCTTTTAGGTGACATAGTGGCAATGTGGTATATGAACGATGGCGTTCCTGCTCAGTTTAGTATAAGGGCACGTCAACATTTGAACGACACATCCAGATCGCTGGATAGGACCAGGAGGGCCTCAAATTTGGTCAGCTCGTTCACCTGATTTGAATCTAATAGGCTTTTCTACTTGAGAACATTTGAACACGTTGGATACGAAGATCTATGTGTCGACGTCTGTTTAATGGCTGAAGGGGACATTGTCAGCACTTACTATGATCGCTTCCTTTACTTTGTTTTCATCAAACACATAAAATTGTTCAATTTTTTACACAAAAATTATGGCAGATACAGAAAAAAAGCATAAAAACGTTAAAAATGAATTGAAAATAAAAAAAATAATTTCTTGGGGCGTACAAAAAAAAATTGTAGGGGTAGAAAGGACACATGACCTTTGAAGAAGCGCCACCCTGTAGATTTTCATAATTGTTTCTGTGATATGATTATGTAGATTTTAAAAAAGCACCAATTGGCCAAATTTGAGCTGAATATTTGAAAAAGTGTAGTAATCGTGAGAACGAAGTGTTTGCGGACGGATATGTTCATGGGAACTTTTCGCAATAGAATTGCTTGAGGAATCACCTCGCGAAATCGCTTATTCATTTACACCCTGTATATAAGTGCATTGTATCGGGAGTCGATGAAAAAACAAAGATTTTTCATTTTATAACGAAATTTTCAATTTTTGCCATCAGTGGTATAATTCTATGAAATTGATATTGAAAATATTGTATAATACATTATTTGTCCAACTTCATATCAAGGAGAATGTTATTACAGTGCTTGGTATCTCTACATCCCATCAAGTAACAACCCCATCAATCAAGTCTTACAAGTTTTTTCCACTCCAATCCAATCGCAGACTCATCGATTTTATCGAGAAATCTTACAACACATTATGCATGGATAACTTGATCGGTTTATTTTCTTCGCACAAAATCTAAAATCGAAGCATATCGGGTTGTCCTTCGGTTATAAGTAGGCCACACCAAATTTCGCGAAAATCGATTTCTGCGCGACGAGTTGGGGAATTTTCCAGAACTTGAAATGAACTTTTGAGTGCTTCAAAATTTGGCATGCCTTCAATTTTCTTCCGCTCGAACGCCTCCCGATATTCATCGTGTCGATTCCGATCGTATTTGTCTCGATGGCTAGACGAAATACAATTCGTCACGTTGGTAATTCTAGGACGTGCAGGATGTCAATCTGAAAATGTCGACGATCGAAAATTGGTAATTCGGGCGAATATGCACAAATCAACTCGTTTCATATAGGTTGTACCCATTGGAGGAACAGATGTTGAATGTAAACATTGTTTCAACGTCATACGTTTCAATTATTTTATAATTCAGGAAATGGGCGACAGTTATCAAGATAATTCAATGAAGAAATGAAAATTTCCTTGGAAATATTTTATCTTCAACGCATACATTCTGTTGGAAAAGTACCGGAAATTGATTATTCGAAAAATCTGTTCAAAACGATTGTCAAAATTTCTCTTGCTAAGTTGATAAAACTTCTTTACTTATGCGGAATTTAAACGCAATCTGTTATTTAGTTTTTATACAGTGCCTGATTTTGGCAGTTCTCATAAGTGTACCAGGTGGACTGAAAAGTTCGTAGGCTAACAGTAAAACGCATTCTTTTGGTAAAATTCAATTCAATATATTCACCTTCGAGGTTACCTCAAAAACTAGAATTGCTACACAAATACTTGTGATTTTCGAAAATATGCACACCAAAATACATATTATGAAGTAGATATGTGTAATTATTTTTTCTTTCTCTCGCAGTGTCACCTGGCCACGTTATTGAAAACAGCGGAAGAACTTCGAATAAAAGGCCTAGCAGAGGTATCGTGGAAAGATGACGATCAAAGCGCAGGTGCGAAACCAAACGACTCCAACGGCATTCAACAGGCTGCTTTGCCACAGGTCACCACAGTTATGGACGAAAATGTCGAATCGCCGTCTGCTAATAAGAAAAAGAGAGGCAGGCCTCCTATAGACGATTATGAACCCGGTAGGTATCTATCATTTCCAATCCAGAGTTTCCTAGTCCTATCCAACGATTGAATAGTAGCTCATAGTCCTGGGTCAACTCTGCCCAAAATCTATTAGAGACCTAATAGCCATGAAGAGGTGGACCTTGAATAATATTTAAAGATGTAATCTTGAGTAGTTGCAATTGAACACTCTTGAGCATATCTAAGATGAATCGTCTCTCAAATTTAAAAAATGACAGAATTTGTCTATTCTCTTGCTTTTGTAAAAAAGGATAAGGCTACTCTGACCTATTAAGACCTCTGAAGATGTAATGCTAGATTGCTATTTTCATATTTTTCATGAGTTTTGAATGGAAGAGAGTGGTTCAAAAGAATATGAGGTTAAAATGTCTTGGACATTTGGTGAAGCCGTTTTCTTTTGTCAATAATAATAGATACCTTATGAACTAGCTGAGTAAATAAAATAATTGTTTCAATTTTAAGGATATACCTCAACTCCAAAAATACCTAACATGGATGATGGTTATTCCAACGATGCCATGTCGAGCAGTGAACATGACCTCTCAATTTGGGAGGAAGATCAAACTAACACCAATGAGAGTGCGCCTATAGTACCAGTGGAGGAACCCCGAATCAAAGTAAAGAAGGAACTGCAACAGGTAGGACAACAATCTATTTTTTCATTAATTCACGCAAAGACATTGTTGAGTACTTGCAGGCTGCAAATTGAATATTTTTAATTGATTCAGATTCTATTCTTACTTGTCTATGTTTCTCTATTTGGAGTTTAATTCTTCAGAACTATACTTTCAAAGCATTGCTATTGGGTGCTGTTAAAATGAGATGTATGTGCCGTATTTATCTTTTCATGCATTGATATAACGTCCTGCAATCTAACAGATATAACAGCATGGACATCTCCATATGCAGAAGAGAAAAAACATCTCCCTGCTAGCAAACTCTAGCTGCCTTTTTCCATTGAGGGAAGGAAGTCTTATTTCTTGATTTACAAGGCTGGTTCTTTCCCAGTTCATTAATCGATTTTGTGAACCACGTATTGTCATGGGAAAAACGCCAATTCAACTCGAGGAAGTCTATTAAGATATTTTGTGACTTCACTGAAAAGGGATTTCAATTATTAAACCAATCCCTAATAAACAAAGTAACAAACTTAGTGCTTTATTTTTCGTTGCAGCCCCAAGAATCGAACGACTCTTTTTCAGAAAATGTGATCTTGGCCAACGAGATAAAACAAGAAGCCAAACAAGATAATTCCCAAAAGAAATACGCCACCAGTACTGGTACTAACGTGACCACGTCCAGTACTCAGTCCTTCCTCACCCCAGCCCTGGAGAAAGAATGGCCAGACGTCGTCAAAATGAACGACTATTTGAGTACTAGAAGAAGACAACAGTTTTGGGAGGAACCTTTCACGAAGAGAGTTATGGACGCCATAAAAACCAAAAATTTGGAAATGAAAGTGGCTGCTGAACTGCTTGGAGTTTCGTATGGGACGTTGTACGGAAGGTACAGGGATTCATATGGTTGCTTGAAACATCCGTATAGGTAGGTTGCATTTCTTATGTTCTTTTATTGACTCAAGGTCGCATTCAGAATTTATAAGTTCTAAAGATATTGCCAATGTGAGGTAAACGTAAATACAACCATCTATTGGGCATGTCACATGAGAATGGCCGAATTTTGGAAAAGTAACCTAAGAAAATTTTTTTGTCACTACAGGCGCTTTTTTGAGGATAATTTAATAAGTGGCAATGTCATTAGAGGAAAGTCTACTTCTGTTCAGAGATATGCATATTCAACATCATATTCTAGTTCTTGGGTAGTTCGTAAACGATATTCATTGATCGCACGTCGCACATATTCGATATTATCGTTAGTTTTTATCGCCGAAGAGCGCCCGTAGCGTGGGTCGCTATCAACCGATGTTTGAACCTTAATACCATTCTGTACACTCGTTTCGAAATGCTGACTTCATCATTTCGCGCAACTATTTTCTAATTGAAAAGCAAAATGCAATATAAATTTGTTCTGTCTCCTTTAGAGATATACATTTTGTCAAAAAAGTAACCGGAATTGACTGTTGTTGCTAAGTTAATTTGTTTACAGTGCTCGATTTTGTCAGTTCTCGCAAGTGTGTTTTGAGATTTTTACAATAGATAAAAATATCGAACGGAGAATTTGTACAAATTTTGTATTGTAAATAGAATTTCGTATGCCGAATCGCTGAAAATGCTACAGAAGGCTTACCATGAATCGACTTTATCAAAAACACGTGCATATAAGTGGAACAGTGCATTCTTTTGGCTTTTTTCTACATTTTTATGTTTTACAGAGTGAGGGATTTCTGGACTGAACAAGGACCGACTGATATTCTACTGAAATTGAAACGAAAGGAAATCACACTGTTCAGGGCAGCTGAACAACTGAACGTAACACCCCAGACCTTGTCCAACTATCTCATATCGATGTCCCAGATAGACAATAACGACGGCGGCAATCAGGGCGGTTATTCCGGCATGATGGAATATGAAGAATTAGAGTCCGAGGACGATGCTGACACCATACTGCCCGACGTTCCTTCGAACAACGTCAATGTATTCAAAAATTTGGTGAATTACAGTTCAAACAACAGCACCACCTCGTCGTCCAGTAATTCGGTGTTGGCGAATTGCCCCGACATCACCATCATCAAGAAGGAAAAGTCGGACGGGGGTAAGGTGAACAACAATTCAGATCATTCCGACAGTAATAGCGATCAAATAAAGTAATGAAGGCAAGTCGAAGAACTTCTATATAACAAATTTATTCCACTTTAAGTATTTTATACAGACCAAAGTAATTTTTATACTGTTTTCCTGAATTCTAAAGTTTTCAGAAGAAATCTTATTTTTATTAAGGATGTGTTCGTTTGGAAAATATTCGATGTAAAGTGTTCCTTTAAGGAAAATAATAAAAGAGAATTGGAATCGTAGTATAAATGTTAGTCGTAACAATAATCAAAAATTTGATGAATTTCTTGAACAATGGAAAGACAAAGTCTTGTGTGATAGTTATAGTCGAAAAATTTACTTGAAATTTCTAAATTTCTGGATTATACAACTTTCCTTTAGTGATACAGAAATAAATATTCAAGAAAAATATTATGAATATATTATAATTCATGGAATTCAAATTGCGAAAGAAACTGTTTTTGGAAAATGAAAAGATGAATTGAAAAATTGTAGATATTACAATTCTTCAATGAATGATATTGAGTCAAAAAAGATTTTTTAATGTTTGCTCTTTTCCTTAAGCAACTTCTAAAGCTGTTTATGTGGTTAAAATATGACTCTGAGTTAACTGAAGATACTAGGTTAAGAAATTAAAGTTACTGTGAAATTTTACCTTTTGTGATAAAAAATCTTTTTAAGGTAATAATTTTGTCCAGAAAATGAGTGTTGAGTAAGTTTAAATAATCAAATTTTTTAAAGAATACCATAAGAAAGAGACACCAATAGTAAAAATGTACCTTAATGAAAAAATTATCTCTCATTGCAGATATTTTTTATTAAATTCTGTTAATTTTTCCGTGTATATCCTAAAGAAGAAGAATCCCTGAAGATTGGTGTCACAGTAAAATATATTTCACTTCCTCTGGAACACATATTTGAAAACTGTAATTTGTGAAGTTGATTCAATTTCACAAATTATTGTTTTGAAGTAAACTTGAGGAAGTGAAATATATTTTACTGTGACACCATCAAATTAATTGTTTTCGAATTTTCATATATAGTTGCAGATATTATGTTTTCGAGTTCATGTTTCCAGACATCAATTTAATGAACTATTCCGATATTTCTCAAATGTCCATTCAAATTTTCTTTTTTGTATCAGTTTTACCCAGTACTAGTCAAACACTTATGAAGTTATAATAAAAATATTGTATGGTAAAAAGGTGCTCCTGGAGAGAAAAAGAGTTCGATATTCTCTTTGTGAAATAATCTTGACAATATGTTAATTTTTTTTAATACAGAATAACTTGTCCAAAAGCTGACTGAGCGCTGATTGAAACTTCAAAATCTTTCCGAAGATTGCAGATTGCAGATTGCAGTTGGCATAGTATGTTAAGTAGCATTTTTCATTAGTTGAAATTTCCTTATTCTTATTAATACTGATGGTTTTTTTGACTAATGTGGTTACTTGCTCATCCTAAGTTGCTTTTGAGAAGAATATAACGCCTAGAAGGATAAGTTTTTTATATATATAACTTGAAAACGTTCACTAAGAACCACTTCTCTGCACATTCCTAACATGCAGTTATTAGTGTATCAAGTTTGCACTTGCTATATTGAGAAAGGTAGTATCATTCGCATACAGGATTGTTCTTATATCTAGTGTGTTTGCATGTAAATCATTCAGGTAGATTATGAATAGCACTGAGTCTAGTATAGACCCTAGCGGCATTCCTAGTTCAACATATTTTCTGATTGCCTACTGTCAGATAAGCAGGAACTTTCCACCTAAGCCGTAATGCTCTATTTTGTTTAGAACCTCTAAATGTTTTTGCTATGCCATCAAATAAGTTGGTAATAGTTGTAATTGTTCTATTCGAGTTGGCAGTATCCAAAATTGCCATTTCATTGAGATGTTCTATTAATCGTATTATCTCGTTTTCTCATTCATGGAGGTTATAATAAAACCATGCCCTACTATTTTCCTACATTTCTGAACAGATTTAAATTTCGAAATGTCAGATATCGGAAGTGTATTTTGATGTGAAACAATCTTCAACGGATATAAAACAATATTCCCAAGTGTTATGTTCTGAGCTAACTTGCAATATTCAAATGCTGTCAGTTTATTTCAAGTTATCAATTTAATTAGTCAAACGATATAATAAAAATTTAGTTTTTTAGCAGTATTTCCCCAGTATTATCAAAACGATTTCACTTGTATCGAATATTTTCCTAGTAAATGAAAGCGTCTAGATCTTCTCTAGATATTCGAATGTTTAGTAGATGGCGACTTAGATTTTAGGGACATATCACAGGGTCCTGTACCTATTGTAAGGGACATTGTTGCACTGATTACATTGCAAGAATCCTATTGATAGTGCTTTAATAGTAGTTTATAAACGCAGTGTATATGCTCTTTACAGTATTTATATTAGGAACACAAATATGAGCAGTATATGTGTCACTAATTTTATAGACTTAACGATAACAGTATGACATTTTTATTTCTATTTATTCCATCCAAATATTATTTATTTTTTTTCATTTCAGTATAATAATTTTAATCGAAACTCGTTTAATTAGGTTTTAATGAGTGGTTATTTACAAATAGTCTATGTATTTTGTACTTTGATATGTTTGAGTGAATTCTACCCTTTTTTACTTTATTCGTTTTTGGTGGAAATCTTCGGAAATAAGCAAATCATATTCTTTGTTGGAACAACCAATTCAATGTAAGAACATTTATGAAACAAGTTTTTTCCTACCTGCTTGTATTGTCTTGAAATTTTTTTTTTTAACGATCAAGTGAAATAACATTCATCTATTGCCTAACTTGGATATTTCGTTGAAATATACAGGGCGTTTTCTAAAAAATACTAATTGCAATAAGTCCTCTATTTTTCATCCAACTGGAAACCTTCAAACACATGGATAAAAGGTTTTTAAAGGGCTATTAAATGGGTACACACATTAGTTTTACGTAGTAAGTGGAAAGCCCCCAAAAAACTTTTCTCATTTAGAGTTAGAATGTGCAGATTTTATTCTTTTTTTTGTGTAGAGAATATCTTTTTAAATATAGCGATGTATAAAAAGTTACTGTTTTCCTATTCTTTAATGAAATTCAGTTATTTCGAGGGTACTGTGAACATATATTTCAATTACAGCATAAATAACAATAAATTATTGCAAATGTCATTTAACTCTGCCAAAAATTCAATACATGTAATTAATTTAGAGTAGTTTTGCATTGTTCAAAGGATTATAATAAAAAGTGACAAGACTGGAAAACTGAAAAATTTAGTATTATTATTATAAATACAATTGTATACAGTTTTTTCCAAATTTGTTTAGATTTAGTAGTTGAATTTTTCTGAAATTCGTCCAATGGTATTCTGAAATCTACTTTACAAATTCTTCTTAATCTCAGAACGCGTGATGTTTTAGATTTTTCC
Source organism: Cryptolaemus montrouzieri (assembly GCA_013387265.2). Classification (NCBI taxonomy): domain Eukaryota; kingdom Metazoa; phylum Arthropoda; class Insecta; order Coleoptera; family Coccinellidae; genus Cryptolaemus; species Cryptolaemus montrouzieri. The sequence continues at coordinate 3,500,409 of JABFTP020000124.1, read as the reverse complement.
TTTCTTCACACGATTTTATTAGCTTCAATTGTATCTACAATATATATCTATGTAATGGAATTTTCGAACGTTGTTTTAACCGTTTAAAAATATCAGATTCAATTGAGACAATACAATAATTCGAGAGCGTTGTTCCAATATTCGATATTAAAAATTCAGTAAATAAGTGAAAGTTTAAAACATGCTTTTATTTTTGTCCCACTACGAAGTTAAAATAATTCTCCATTATAAGGAAGATATCCAATAGTGATAGAAAGGCAATTATTTCGACAAAACAAAATAACTTTTAGAGTGTGGAAAAATAGTAAAATGATAAAAAAAATTGATTTAGTACAAAAACAAAGTATCACACGCTTTTTGTATTAAAATTGTTTTTTATCATTTTATTTCTCTCTAAACCCTGTGAAAATCATTTTATTTCATTATGGTTATTTGCTTTCCCACCACTGTTGGATAATTTCTAAATAATTGAAAATTATTTTGAAGTTGTTCGACCTGCTATAAAAGCTTGTTTTTAAAGTTTTTAAACAATTATTTATTATTCATTTTATAACTTCTTTTGCAATGGACGTATTTTCAACGACCTTTCGCTCATAATGAATAAAAAACAATGTATACGTTTTTCCTTGTTCTCTTGACCTTTCGTATGTTTATTTAAACTACTATCATAAATTTAATATGATAAATTAGGTGAAAAAGAAGTCTTTTAGCGAATCTTGAAATAGTTTTGGATCAAGTTATGATCTTTGATTTCGTGTTCTAAGATGAAATGAACCCTGTTTTTCATACGTCTATATTTGTATTTGCACATTTTCTGGAATCTTGTTTATGTGATATATTTGAATATTTTTGTATTATCAATAATGCTTTCAGCAACATCTATTTCATTAAACTTGTGTTCACGCATTTTGTACATTCATGTTTTCAAGGTTTCTAAGGTTATACATAAGAATAATATAAATAGAATTTGGTTATTTCCGAATATTCCTTTAAATATTTCAAGAGATCAAAGTTTCACCCTGTGCTAATCAAAATACCTGTCAGTGCAATTTTGATGGAATGGAATATAATTTTTTCAATGCAGCTAAGTGAAATTACACAATGAAAAAGAGTATCAATAATATTAAGTTGTCCGGGATTAATATCAGAGATTAAATGAATTCTGGTTGTCTTTCTCGAATACATGAAAGTGCTTCCTTGTAAGAAAATACGCTTAACGTTGTAAAACCAATGAATGTTATTTTTCGATACTTAGTACAGATGAATAAAGTGAGAGAACATTTCACCTTACCTCTATTTGAATCGATGTTTTTTTTAGACAATGGAATTCATTTATTCTCGACGAAAACATATTGTAATAACACAAAATGACAAAACTGGACAGAGTGTATGTACTATATTATATATTCAAAACCTCAGTAATAATTGATATTATATTACAAAAGTATCCATTTTGATGTAAATAACTGATGCTATTTTAAAATGTTAGATAATTCCTAGGAGATATATGTCTGCTGATTCGAATTTGTATTCCAAAAAGTAGTATTATACAGTATGCCTGAGGTAAAAATCGTATAAGATATTTATGACATATTTACGTACCTATGTATTAATCATTTACAAAGTAATGTAGGTAGATTTTGTCATATATTTATATTTAACAGAAATGTGACGTTTCCTAAACAAACACAATTGCAAGATGTTCGTCTCGAAATATCCATGCTATTGATCGGTTCAATATCCGAGAAATGTCCGATATAGAAACATGGAAATTTTAATTTGTACATCTATCTATACAATACATAAACTATATATTTATACAATAATTATTTGTTGAGTGCCTAATCATAAGTTAATATAGAATCATTCTATTTATACTATTTTAGGTATTCATAATGATGGTACATTATTATTAAACGAGTCTTCAGTATGTTATAAATCTAAGCCGAACTGATCTTCCAGATTATCCATTCAATGTATTTATTTTAATTTAAAATTTTATTTTCAATAGTTAAAAATCATCACAACAAAAACTATCAACTAGTTTTGAACTTGGGAGACTTTTACTAGATAAAAACCATAATCAGAAAAAATAAATAGCTTCTTTGGGCGGTTAAGTGTGCAACAGTGATGGTACTGATGAGTGAACAAGAAGTTTAAATAGAAACTCCCAACAAAACTCGAAGTTTTTTGGAACTCCTGATTGAATATTTTAGTGTACCTTGATTTGGTAATGTTTGAGACATACTAATAAAAGTTATAATAGATGGAAAGAGGTTTCAAAACTCTCCAATGAGTATGTTGGGTTTGTTCAGCAATCTTCTGCACATTTTCAAATCTAAACCTTTACAATGGAACAATACTTGTGAATCACTCTTTTCAGAAAAGATCGCAATAAAATGGTAAAAACTTGATAAATATTATTCATCTTCATAGAAAATCAAAATGTTTATCCTAAACATAATTTCTAAAACAATATTATTTTGTATTTTGAAATAAAAATATACGTAAATACAAATTTCAGTTTTATTGTTCAGTAGAGTTTCTATCTTTTTAATTCTGTGCTGATAATAGTTTGGAGGATTTCGTTTGAAATTTCAACATCATCTGAAGACTTGTCCATAGTTGATTGATTTTGTATTTTAGTATGATATAGTTTTGAATATTGAGTACATTTTCGAATATTATCCAAGTATTAAAGAACAATTATTTTGTATCTTTTAGTTCCAAGTGATGAAAATTAGCAAACCTTTTCTGTAATGTTTTATGTAGAATTTTTATTTATTAAACTTTTGATATAATATTTCATCATTTTGTTTTTTCTATTTGACCTAGGTGAAATATCATTTTTCACGGTAACAGTTGTTTCAAGGTTAAATATATTTTTATATATTAAAGCAGATTAAAAAAAGTAAAATATATTTTATATTTTCCACTATTTTGTTTTTACGAACACAGATGGTTTCGATCGTAAAGTCATTTTCAAGTGGTCAACTACAGAAAATTAACTTCTTATATATGTACTATCCTAGTTTGATATTAAGTAGTAGAAAGATATTAATGTCTAGCTGGCTATTAAGGCTGATTTCACTTGGTTTTTTACAAGTTTGTCGATTTCCAAACAATCCTTTCCTTTGTCGCAAGTATAAAGTATTTTGATATTTTCTACAGTTATTGAATGTTATGTGGTTTTTATATGTTCACATATTGGAGAATTTTTGTCAAAGGATAAATGTTCTTTAAATCTGGCTTCGAAATTCCTACCTATCCGCCCAACATAAGTTACTGTACACTCATTGCAATTTTGTAAATTCCTGATTTTTTCTAAATTTAAAATAAACACCTCTTTCTTAACTGGTCTAAGTTGAGCAAATTATTATTCAATGCTAAACAAAAAACAGACAGATACAAAAAATCAGGAGTTTACAAAATTGTTTGCTAAGTGTACCATTGCTTATGTTGGGTAAACAGGTAGGAATTTTGAAACCATATTTAAAGAACATTCATCCTCTGAATAGCGAGTTAGACATTAATACCTTTTCACTAGTTAATATCAAATTAATCTAGTATCTATATAAGTAAGTTAATATCCTGTAGTTGACTACTTAACAATGACCTCACGGTGAAACGGGTCATGTTTGTAAAAATAAAATTGTGGAAAGTATAAAATACATTTTACTTCATCTTTGTTGAAAGTGAATTTCCATTCGATTATTATACACTAGGAAGTCGAAATTTAAATTTTTAAAATAATCTATTAAGATAATCTTCACTTGTTTATAAACAGATCTGGAAACTCAACTCCTAACTATTTTTAATCGTCTTTGCGACATGAAACTCAACAGTGATTGATGATTTCACTTATTGTTCACAACAAGCAGCGTCAAAACGCTTTAGTAAAAAGGATCCTTAACTGTCACTGATGTAACAATGACGAGCCGCGAGCGAGACAAGACAGGGAACTTACACTTTAGGGGCCCTTTTGGAGAGGTTTAGGATGTTCATTCATTCTTTCTACTGTGCTTTGCTCTGAGGGTGTTTTTGCTTCACATTAAAATGTAATATTTTGTCAAAATCAGTGTTGTTCTGAAATGTTTTGTAACTCTCATTGGAATTAATAAATATATAGTGAAGATAATATCGTGAATCACACTTTGACATGTTTTTATACCAAAGATGTTTAATAATGAATATAATTTGTAATTTGTAGTTGTATTACAAAAAATAGCGATAATGAAGTTCCTCGCATTTTCTTCTGGATCATGTAGGCGTATAAAGTTGATATTAATGAATCATTCCTGTTATCTTGAAATCATGAAGTTTTGCAAGAAGTAATGTCTTAAAGCACAATTAAAGGCGAAAATTTGAAAACTGTTAATTTGTGATTACATAACAGAAAAAACATGCCGCGATTGGATACTGTAAGTTTGGAAGGGTGACTTGTAAGAAGACACGAGTTGTATACGACGCTACCAAAATGGCATGAATATGCTCCAGATCTGATTGTAGATACCTCGGAAGACAGCATAAAATGGGATATAGTAACTTATAGCAGGTATTAAATAAAGGGGTCGTCATGGATATCGACACATGGTCCTATGGCTCTTCGTGCCCCCCTTCCTTGCCTGATTCTTACAAATACAGCGAGGTGATATCTTCGGGAGATCACTCACTTCCAGCATTTCTGCGCCTAATGGATTACGCTTAAGGCGGATCCATGCCAGGCATGTGATAATTAACAGAATTAGTGTTTCGACCCCAATTTTTGGACTATCCTTCAGTCCTATCTACACAGCTGAGTTCTGAACTTGCGATGCTCCTTCACTATCTGTGCCAGGAGTCGTGCTATAGTTCGACTGCTTTCAAGTGCTAACCTGGTGCAGGTTTCCTTAAGAGCAAAGTCTGAGATCCCGACCGTGGGCACTAGTCCTATTGGATTATTCTTAGCCCCCAGACAGGCCATCCAATCAGCAAACTCATCTCCTCTGATTTCGGTGTGACCCGAAACCAACATAAGACGGATATATTTATTTACAACTTGTTGTTCCAGTGCCTGAACGTACTCTTAGATCATCTTAGGAATAATCCTTTCTGCGTCAGGGCTCCCGGAGCAGCCCGTCTGTCGAACCAGATCGTGATCCACTCATTAGTTGTATCCAGTTCTGAGTGAGCAAAGCTAAGTATCGCCATGATATCCAACTGGAAAACTGTTATGTCTTTTTCCAGGGAGGTAGAAACCCCTTTCATTTCTAAGGCAGTAAACTCGCTATTTGTTCTCTCTTTGGTCTTCGAGTCATTCGTGTACCAGATGTATCTTCTACCTGGCTAGGAATCCTTCCTTTCCACCCATTCTTGGCTGGATGGGATTCTCACCTCGATCTTATGACCGAAGTGGTACTTCGATCATAAGATCATGATAATAATTGTAAGGTGACTGTGCACCTTACGCTGCAATTGGGGTGTTTCTTTGAGTACCCACTACAGTTCTCACCATCACTGCTCTGAGCCTCTGTAGAACCAGCTTCACCGTCTCTCGTCACCAGAACAGCGAGAGGTAGATGAGTCTGGGTAGCAGAACGGTTTTGAAGAATCACATGAGCACATGTTGCTTCAAGCCTCACATGTCGCTGAAGGTCCTTCTACATGTCATGAGGGAACCTACTAATCTGTAGCTTAAAATGCTGAGCCCAGTACTCCCCCAAAGTACTTAACCGATTCTTTCATGTGGAGTCTTGATCCAAAAAAATAAGCTTCTAACGGGATGGAATTTTCAAGTCCAAACCGATAGATCTCCATCAACAGACCAGACATAATTTCTATTTACTTATAAATGCGACCATATCATCTGATTATATCATTCGAAAGGAAACGGAAATAAAGTTCTAATATAAAGACTTACAAATAGAAGTACTGCGATGGAACATGCAACGGGGCTAGTTTTCGCAACCTTAAGGGATCCCTCGGAAATCACAATATGTACGTAATGCAAAAGGCAATTTTGTTGAGTACAGCACATAGTGTTAAAAAAGTGTTTTCAAGAACCTCTTAAGCGGTAACGCCGATACCATATAATTGATGAACTATGTGATACCAGAGAAAATAATGAAAAATGATTGTTAGTTTTGTTGTTGAAAAAATTGTCTCAGACATCTAATAAAATCCCAAACGAAATTTGTTTGCAAAAATGTTATAAAATAATTTGTGTCCAAACTTTCACACAAACATTACCTAGTACAACATTTAATCGAGAAATAATTTTATATGTTGAACTGTATAATCAATCAGCCTTATCTCCAGCTTATGGGGATTTGTGAGGGTCAAATAACAGTGATTTTACGCAAGGTAATCCCCAAATGCTTAAATATCCAGTAAAATTGAAATTCACCCATTGGTATTTATTGGAATAGTGTAGAACTGGTATGTATATCTTTGGGATATTCCAGCTGTATATATCCCCACCCAACACACATATCAGAAGAGATTTACACTATCACGTTCTAGTCTGCAAGTTTAGCTTCTCGTATTTATTATCATTGAAATAACCGGTGTAATAGAGAATCAATTGTGATTTTAGCCTGATTCGTTGAAGATGCTGTAGATGCCAGTTTCATAGTATCAAATTTACCTCTACTCTTTCCTGATTAATATACAAGGTAAGTAAGTGAATTGAAACATTTCAATATAGTAAGTATAGAGTAATATAAACTCAAATAAGGTTGGATTTGTGTGGTACAATCATTTTCATTTTTCCATATTTTCTATCACTTGTAAAGCAATTTATACAGAGTGTTAAGTCAAAACCGATGTCTAACGGTATTACATTGAACCTGCAATTTCGTAATTTTATGAAAATTTTCTAAAAATTTCATTAAAAGAAAGTCATCAAAAAATATGAACTAAAAATGAACAATTTTAAAAAATCACGTGGATTTTACAGTAGCTTTGATCTGCTTATTTTATATGTCAAGGCTTTGTCAAATGAGCCATCAGTGGCGTGCGTGTTTTATCTTTGTTGCAATCAAAATATCCGCAATTTATGGTAACAAAAGCATTCTAATTATGATGTAAAAACGTTGAAAAGGTTGCTTTTTCATTGATTTACGGTATTCATATACTTTTTACAACTATGTGTGGAAGATAATGTACAGACTTTCATTCTCTTATAAAAGATTCGATAACGTTCCGAAATAATTGCTCCTCAATCTCACCGCCTACCTAAATATATATATATATATATATATATATATATATATATATATATATATATATATATATATATATATATATATATATATATATATATATATATATATATATATATATATATATAAAAAATTCCTGGAATATTTTGTGTGTGCTTATTTCATGAAGAGAAGACGTTCTTTAAACAATCTTGAACAGTTTCTGTGTTATTTGTGACAAATACATTCTGTCAAAAACTACCGAGAATTGGTCAATGAAACACAAAGTATTTATTCTTGATCCAAATTTATTGTATCATCTTTAAAGTAGGCCCCTTCCGAAATAATACATTTAAACCAACGAATAATCCAATCATCGAAACATTTCTCAAACGGTTTTTCCAGAATCGATTACAGTCCTCGCCGCGAATTATCTTTTTGATCTTCTATCGATTCAAAACGGGTACCTCGAAGTGATAATTTTAGTTTTAGAGAAAGAAAAAAGCCGATCACAGCCATATCAAGTGAACACGGCGGTTGTTCGATGGTATTTGTTTTTGGTCAGAAATTCATTCATAATGATAGTCTTGCGAGATGGTGAATTATCATCGTGCAAAATTCATAACTCGTCTTTCATAAATCTAACCTTTTTCAACGAATTTGCTCTCTCAAACGCAGCATAACACTTAGTTAATTTTCTTTATTTACCGTTTGACCTTCTGGCAAGAATTCCGAGTACACAACGTCGCGATGATCAAAGAAAACAGTCAACATTACCTTTGCTTTTCATCGACTTTGACGTGATTTTTTCGGTTTCGGTTCAGTTGGAACGCGCCATTCTGAAGTTCTTTGACTGCTTTGCATGTTGAACTCATAAACCCATGTCTTATCACTAGTTATAATGCGTGTTATGAATGTGGGATCGGAATTGACTCGTTCTAGCATGTCTTCAGCGACCATTACGAGATTCAATTTTGAAGAAAATTTAGGTTTTTTGGAACTAGTCGAGCGGCAACGCGTTTCATGCCCAAACAATCGTTTAAAATGATACGAATTGATTCGTTAGACACAAAAAGTTCATTGCCTATCTATCTCAATGTTATATGGCGATTTTCAATAATCATTTCCTTCACTTTATCGATGTAAACTTCAGTTGAAGATGTTGATGGTCGATCAGAGTGAGGCAAATCTTCCACCACATCTCGGCCGCTATTAAATGCACTGTACCACTCATATGCACGTGTTTTTTTTTGAAAAAGGTTGATAGACCGTAAGCCTAAATTTTATTTGCATAAGAAATTTGAGACAAATTTTTTGTTCGTTAATTAGATGTTGATGGACGAGCAGCGCGAGACAATTCTTCCAATCTGTAGAAATCGCAAAACACACTTGTCATAACTGATAAAATCGAGCACTATAAACTAACTAAATGACAGATGGCGTTTAAACTTCGCGTGAATATAGAACAGTTGCGCCACTGAACAACAAAAATTTTGACAATCGTTTTATCGTTTTGAGCTTATTTTTGTATTTTGCTGGAATAAAATAAAGTAATCTTATTTAGGAAATTTATATAAAACTTGAAAACAATTTGTTATAGTTGTTAATGAAGATGTCGAATATTTTGTATTTATTATGAAGGTTGGAGGCAAAGACAACTCTCTTGAATGAGAGATTAAATGAAAAAGTGTCCAGCTGTAAGCGGTAAAAATCGTATAAATGAGCGCATTCTGCCTGTGAATTGAGAACTAGAGCTTAGAAAAAAAATAGTATTATTTATTAATTATCTCTCTTTTCATTCATGGAATTCTCTCAAGCTATTGAGATAGATGTACTTTCATGATAACTTCCAGAAAAATGTCTAAAAGTATAAATTCCAAAAATTTCATTGACTATGGAATCTTCCATTTCATAAATTCATTGTTTCAGTGACTGTGTTTTTTGCTTTCAGCTTGAAATGACGAGAGTTGCTGCGGTTTGTTTGATATTTTCTTATATTACTTACACCTTGTGCCAAGAACCAGAGAGTGGTAGTCTGAATGATCTTCTAAATCAGGTATTCTCTTCAACTACAAATCCCAATGGAGGGATTGGTGCAATGGATGATGCTAGTGGTGCTTTTGTAAACGTGTCGGACCTTATAAATCAAGTATTCTCAACAACGCAAAACGCTAATAGAGAAAGCGATGGTATGATAGATATTAATGGAGGTGTTGAAAGTACGAATAGAGATCCAGTTTTTTCAACTCAAAATCCACATAGAGGAGAAAACATATCAGACCTTATCGATCAAGTATTCTTAACGAATCAAAATCCAAATAGAGGAGGTGAAGACACTGATACTGATGGCAATACAAGTACTGTAAACCTAGAACCAAATTTAGAACCAGTAGGTGGCATTCGTGGTACTGATCAGTGCACGTGTGTACCAAGCTACCAGTGCAACAATGGTACTGTTAATACCAATGGAGAAGGAATCTTTGATGAAAGGTAATATGTCTAGGTTCACTAATTTCATTTTGAACCAAGTAAAGAATTTGTTTAATTCTAGTATAAAGTTATGAATGATGTATTCAAGCTCAGCATATCTGTATTATATCCAAAGTTAGAGTCCAATCGGGTCGAAAAAATATAGCTAATGGAAATTTAAAAGTTATTAGGATTCAGACATACCATAAGTTGAACGTATAGTATCTCATTTTCGATATTCTATACGGCACTGAAATGCTCTTAAATACTCAAAACTATTTCTATTATTCAAAATCCAAGAATTGTTACGTCTAGAAACATTTCTGCTTGTATTCTGAATTAGTATATTGGTCACTAAACGTGAACAATTTCTAAAGTTTTATTTCAACTCTTCTGTATCATTATGGATTTGTCTATACAGGGTGTAAATGAATAAGTGCGAAAGATTTCGCGAGCTGATTCCTCAAGCCATTTCATGACGAAAAGTTCCTATGAACATATCCGTCCGCAAACGCTCCGTTACCGAAATACAGGTGTTGAAATATTCCGATTTTTCAGTTCATTTCTTATGATTACTACAGATTTTCAAATAATTAGTTCAAATTCGGCACATTGGTGCCTTTTTGAAATCTACATAATCAAATCACAGAAACAATTATGAAAATCTATAGGGGTGTTCTTTTTCGCGAGTCGCGATTCTATTCAACCCATACAACTTTTTTTCAGTATGCTCCGAACAATTTAAACATTTTTTTTATAAATTTTCAATTGAATTTTAATCTTTTTCATTTCTTGCTTTTTAAAACTTAAAAAAATTGATCAAGGTTACGTGTACAGTGGAAACATAATAATCGTTCAATGATTTATTTCACTGGTAGACGGCTGTCATGTTGATTTCTTTTAATGACAATTTTAAATTAATTGTTATTAATTCACTTTTGTTGATTTTTCGCTGATAGGCATTGGAAGTTGCAGTGACTCTTTCCGAATTTTCATTGATAGAAACATCGAGAAGATATGCTGAAATGTACCCTCAACGTGTCGCTCTTCATCATACTTTGTTTAGACGGCTTCATCAACAATTTCGAAAAACAGGTAGCTTCAAAACTAGAAAACATGATTGTGGATATTAGAAAACCAGAATTAGAAGAATCTGTATTTAATTTAATTGACGAGCAATCCGATATCAGCACTAGGGAAATTACTTCACGACTACATGTTAATCATATGACGGAATTTGCCATCTTGAAAGAACAGCTCTTATATCCATGTCATGTACAACGTGCCCAGGCACTGTTACCTCGTGATTTTCCTAACCGTCTTGCATTTTCGCTTTGGACGCTAGATATGATTAGACAACAAACTGAAATTCTGGAGCATACTTTATTCACTTAATTGGTTCGCATTTCCTTCCACTTAGATTGAATGGAGATTCATATATCCTAATCGAAGAGCTATCAGATCTACTTGATCCTGGTCCTTTAGGTGACAGAACGGGAGTGTGGTACATGCACGGTGGCGCTCCTGTTCATTTTAGTATAAGGGCATGTCAACATTTGAACGAAATATACCCAGATCACTGGATAGGTCGAGGTGGACCAGCTCGTTCACCTGATCTGATCCAATAGACTTTTCTACTTGGTGACATTTGAAAATGTTGGTTTACAGGACTGTTGTACAAAACAAGACTTAATACACCGTATTATCATTTCTTGTAGTCATTCGAGACACTTCTAGGATCTTCAATGGAATACGAAGATCTATGTGTTGACGTCTAGACTCCTATGTTATGGCTGAAGAAAGCCATTTTCAGCACTTAATATGATTGCATCCTTCATATTGTTTTCATGAAACACATAAAATTGATCAATTTTTTACACAAGAACTTTGGCAGATACGGAAAAAAATGCAAGATATAAAAAAGATTGGAAATGAATCGAAAATTTATAAAAACAAATTTGAAATTGCACGGATGTACTGAAAAAAACTTGTAGGGTAGAAAAAACACTTGACACATATGTTCATGGGTACTTTTTGTCATAAAATAGCTTGAGGAATCAGCTAGCAAAATCTTTCGAACTTATTCGGGATTAAATCTGGTGAACGAGGGCATCTCAATGATGATCTCGTTCCCATCCAGTTAACATCATAAAACTGGTTTCAAAACTCTTGTCTGGTATGAAGGCACATCATCGTGTAGGAAATAAACTAACTTTCTCTGAACCGAGAGAGTTTCCTCCAAAAACCTATGACTCTTTTCTAATTGATTATATCATAATAAAGTTTTCACAAAGTTTTTCGTCCAAATAACGTACGCCAAAACAATGCTTCATTAACACGCATCAAACATTAAAACCCAATCGCTCTTGATGTTACACACTCAATTTCTGATGCAGATTGATATCGGACCATTGCGGATTGCGATTGTTCATCAGTCCGTATGATATACTAGTAGAGTTCGGTATTTTTCTTGACTTTTTCTGATACCACTGATAGAAATGTAGCAGTCGTTCATAAACCCTGGCTGTAGAAACTGAAATTTCTTCATCTTATAAGGCTGAAACTGATCTTTTCTGATGATTCGTGAAATCTGAGGTTTTGGTATCGTACTGTCTGCTTTAAGTTGCCTACATGAAATTAAGAGATTTGCAATAACAACTCCCAAAACTTCCATCGTAACTTCATTATTCTCTTTACTTTTTTCTTTGAGTGCTTCGAAAAAACTAGTATTTATGAGATTCTTTTTCAATTTTTGGAGTAAAGATTTGTGAAGTTGTCTCCTGTCAGGAATATAAAATTCGCGATACATTTTGAACAGACCTCGTATTTAAAGAACCTGAAACACATTTCAGGTTCTACAAGTTTGCATTATTGTATTTGTAGACATGATATTTCAAAAACTGTTCGAAGGGGGGGTCATAAAAAAATAATATTGTGGTAACCCAATGGAATGATTTCTGTGTAACCTAACCGGTTTGAAGAAGACGATTGGTACAAAATATGTAAGTCATCTGCGGAGATGATAAATTTGTTCGCAAGTTTTAATGTTCAAACTTTCTTCGAACATTTATTTTTTATCGTAGACTTAGGTGTATAAACTCCATTTTAGAATTAGGGAATCTGTTCCAGAAATATTTAGTGTCCATTTATCATGAGAATCGAGTATCCCTTATTGAGAATTCTGAAACGTTTTGCTGTTCCTAACTGATCAAGAGTTCAATTTTCATATCTCAAATCTCAAAAGTGAGGGAAATCCCCTGTAATCATTTCAACCCTATTTGACAACCTAAGAGATGATTTCTCCAGAATTGGATACTCATGTTTCTTCATTTGTAAATACTAATTAGATACAAATTTTTATGTTTCCCACTGGAAAGTTTTAAGAAATCTCATATACTTTTAACCATTACCACCAGAGGTTAAATGTCCGTCCCTAAAATTCAAGGTATTTCCATATCAATTTCATCAAAATACTTTAATATATTCTGTCAAAAAGGTACCGGGAATTGGTCAATGAAACACAAAATATTCATTTCTCATCGAAATTTATTATATCGTCTTCAAAGTAGGTCCCTTCCGAAATGATACAATTACGTCAACGAATAATCCAAACAGTTTTCAAACGCTTTTTCCGGAATCGACTTCAGTCCTCGCCGAGAATTCTCTTTTTCATCTTCTATCGATTCGACTTTGACGTGGTTTTTTAGGTTTCAGTTCAGTTGGAAGGCGCCATTCCAAAGCTTGTTGACTGGTTTGCATGTTAAAATCTTACACCTATGTCTCATCACTAGTTACAATGAATGTGGGATCGAAATTGACTCGTTCTAGCATATCTTGAACGACCGTTACGCAATTCAATTTTTGAAGAAAATTCAGGTCCTTGGAACTAGTCGGGCGGCAACGCATTTCATGCCCAACCAATCGTTTTAGATCGTACGAATTGATTCGAGAGACACAGAAAACTGACGATTCTCTATCACCATTTACTTCACTTTATCGATGTTAACTTCAATTGAAGATATTGATGGTCGACCAGGTCGACCAGGACGACCATCAATATCTACAACCACATCTAGCCTCTGTTGAATGCACTGCATCACTCATATGCACGTATTTTTGAACAAAACGATTCACCTTAAGGCCTCTGTAAAATTTTCAGCAATTCGACACATGACATTCCATTTGCAATACGAAATTTGAGACAAATTCTTTGTCCGATATATTTATCCATTGTAAAAATCGCAAAACACACTTGTGACAACTGACGAAATCGAGCACTGTAAACAAACTAAATGACAGATCGCGTTCAAACTCGACGTCAGTATAGAAAACAGTTGTGCAACAACAAAAATTTTGACAACCGTTTTAGGCAGTTTCTTTAAATAATCAATTCTTGGTAGTTTTTTGAAAGAATGTACATTCGTGAATAGCAACCTGAAGTGAACATTTAGAAAGCACAAAATTTTCAAACTCTTCGAAATACTTCAAAATACCACTATAAATGATGAAATTTGTTTCAGAATTGACGACAGAATATGTGCGGACCCTGTAGAAGTTTGCTGTGCCAAAAAAAATATCACAACATCTAACCTAAATCCTCCCCCACCAAAACCTGAGAGGATAACCGGATGTGGTCATAGAAATATTGATGGTATAGGTTTTAGAATCACTGACATAGGCTCCGGAGCTCAATATGGAGAATTCCCTTGGATGGTAGCTGTTTTCAAAGTACAAACATCTCCCCAAGTCTCCAAAGTATATCAGTGCGGGGGAGCTTTGATTCACCCACAAGTTGTATTAACAGCTGCTCATTGTGTGTCGGACAAGACTAAGCAATTTGAAATACGAGCTGGAGAATGGGATACTCTTACTGAGAAAGAATTGTTCCCTCACCAGGATCGACAAGTTAAGCAAGTTGTTTCCCATCCTGATTTTTATGCGGGAGCTCTATTCAACGACATAGCACTCCTTTACTTGGAGACACCATTAGAAATAACTAAGAATGTCGACGTTATTTGTCTTCCGCCTCAGGATACTGAATACGACAACTCCAAATGTTGGGCAGGTGGATGGGGTAAAGACGAGTTTGGCAAAAAAGGAAAAATCCATAATATTTTGAAGAAAATCGACCTACCAATAGTTCCACGTGATAAATGCCAAATGGATCTACGAAAAACACGTTTGGGACAACACTTTGAGCTTCATAGAAGTTTCGTATGTGCCGGTGGTGAAAAAGGAAAAGATACTTGCGAAGGAGATGGTGGTAGTCCTTTGGTATGTCCTATTCAAGGTCAATTAGATCGATACGTCCACGTGGGTATTGTAGCCTGGGGTATTGGTTGCGGAGAAGATGGAACTCCTGGAGTTTATGTCAACGTTGCTATGTTCAGAAAATGGATTGATACTCAGTTGGGCATTTTTAATGTACGTGATAGGCCATATCAATATTAAGATCAAGTCATTATAACGACGATTATAACAAGAAATCACTGATGTTTCAAATTTTATTTAATTTTTTCTAGTGTTTAAGTTTTTTATTTGTATTAATTGAGACTGATATGCCAAAGGCATTAAAAAGTTGCCCTGACAATTGTTTGAATGTTAATTGCTGACTTAAGTACTTGGGCTTTCGGACTCACTCATCCCACAGTGCAATGTTTAATTGGAACAATTTTTACGAGCATGTAAAAATTTTTCACTTTTACAACGGATCCTATTGCTTCATAATACTACGTTTTTTTGTGTATTCATCTTAATAATAAATGAATAAATTATTATCACATTCAATATTATTTCTAAGTTTTCCAAAATAAACATTTAAAAAGACTTATGAAACTAATTTTTCATATAAGCTAAATATGGTTGGATAAACAGTCACCCAGTAGAAGAGTGCGAAAAATGTTCGAATATTTTCATTTTATATCTTGCAAACTATCCAACCAACATGATTGTAAATTTTAAGGTTCCGTACTGCACAAAGAAAAGGGGGCCCCTTAAAAATATCACTTTGTTTTTCGTTTCTCTGTTTGTGAAGACTTTTTTCTCAGATACACATGTATATATAGAATTGAGATACAATAGGTGAAAAAATCAAAGTTTTAAGACAACGTAATATAAAGATACGACCGTTCATGTTGCATTTTCAGCATATTTGGACTATGTCGAGGAATCAAAACCTATAAGAATTTCCTCTTGTCCTAAAAACATGAAATGTTGCAATATGGTGGAAAGCAGTGTCTAATAGCACAGATGTGAAAAAAAACTGAAACCGGTAAATTTGTAGGTTCATCAACAAAATTATTTCAAACTTTTCAGTTCGACATGCTATAAGAGCGTTTAATAGTTTTCTAAACTATTATTTATTCTATAAATTGTTACTCTTGGATAGTAACAACCTTATCGAACTATTGATTGTCATCGGCCCCCAATATGTGCATTCTGTCAAAAAAGTACCGGGAATTGATCAATGAAATACAAAATACTTATTTTTCATCTAAATTTATTGTATCACCTTCAAAGTAGGCTCCTTCCGAAATAATACATTTACACCAACGTATAGTCCTAGCATAAAAGCATCGACGTGTTTTTTTCGGTTTTGGTTTAGTTGGAAGGTGCCATTTCAAAGCTTGTTGACTGGTTTGCATGTCAACCCATGTCTCATCACCAGCTACAATGCGTTTTATGAATGTAGGGTCGGAATTGACTCGTTCTGGCATGTCTTCAATTCAATTTTCGAAGAAAATTCAGATCTTCTGGAACTAGTCGAGTGGCAACGCGTTTCATGCCCATAAAATGGTTTAAAATGGTACGAATTGATTCATTAGACACAGAAAGTTCATTGACTATCTCTTTCAAACTACCATTTCCTTCACTTTTCGATGTTAATTTCAGTTGAAGATGTTAATAGCTGACTAGGGCGAAAAAAATCTTCCACCACATCTCGGCCGATGTTGAATGCACTCATCACTCATATGCACATGTGAGCCTTATGTAACATTTTCAGAGATTCGGCACACGAAATTCCAATTGCAATTCAAAATGTGGGACAAATCGCATTCAAACTTCGCGTCAGAAGAGAAAACAGTTGTGTCGACTTAGCAACAACAAAAATTTTGACAATCGTTTTAAGCAGATTCTTTAAATAATCAATTTCAGGTTCTTTTTTGACAGAATTTATGCAAATTTTCAATTGAATGATTTCTTAAAGTAGGTAAAAACAAGGATCGAAGATTCCATCATATAGATAGATAGATAATATAGGCAAATCTATTAAAAGCGTGTTAGAAATGAGGAATCTGAAGAAAGAATAAATAACCATTCTTCTGTAAAATGAGTAATTTAAAGTGTTTCATACAATCTGTGGATACTTTTAAAGTCAGATGAAAACTATAATCAATGTTATGTCTTTTTACAATCATAAAAGTAAATTTTGAAACAACAAATTCAATTGTCAATAATCCTAAGAATATTTTATACATAACATTTTTGTACGCAACTTTTAGTTGTAGCCGAGAATATTGTTTATGTTTATAAAACATTGGACGTTAGGTTACCTATTTGTTAGTTTATATTGAACAAGATTTATTAAAATTTGGCATAAATTTTCTAAAATTTCTTGTACTTCGAATATTATATCATTTCATCTATGATATATGGCGGATATGATGTGAAACGTTAGTTTCTATCTCAAATAAATAAGACAAAGGGTTTCAGAATAGTTTGAAAGTATTTAGGAAGACATATGATAGCAGGTTTGTTACAGCGGAGTGAATTTTTTATTTATAATAATGTAGACAAGTAGCAAGAACGAAGTAGACGCCCCACAAAAGTTTCATAAGTCTTCGGACAGAATGCATTGCCCACATGCCTTCAGAAGCAGAGTATTTTTTACACCATGCTTTCTCTGCGTCGTCTTGAATGAACATGAAAAATTTTTGTTTTTTCAATCGAATACAAAACTTCTTTATCAAATATGACACCTTCTTGTACGTCGTAATAAAATTTAAAGTAAAGTTACAACCTAGTAACATTTTAAACTTAGATGGCGTTTTCATAGATGTGATTTCATTATGTCAACTATTTATTAGACGCAAGTTTAGAAACTATTACAAGAACATTAAGCTTATGGGACACATTAAAGATCAATAGAAGTGAGACTTCAGGTTATTTAGACAACAGTAAATTGGGTGAAAATATCTATTCATTATACAATTAATGGTAAATATTAACATCAGTTTTGGAAATGTTATTCTTTTCACAATCTTCTTTTGTATTTTCTACTCTCAGTAATTAAGAAATGATTTTTCATTCTTAAAAGAATACTTCACTTTCTCTGCAAGCCATAATCATTGTAGAAATTATATACTTCGTATTTTGCTGTAATAAAATGATATAACCTTGTTTGAAGAATTCAATTAAACGATAGAATTTCAAATAGCCTCATCTACAAGGTGTTGTGAATGATATGCTAACCTACAAGCTCTCCAGAAATGAACTACATTGAGCATTTGTGCAATGAAGTCAACTCTGAAGCATTCAATATTCTCCACTAACTCTTTTGTAGTTGAAAAAAGACCTTTAACAGATATGGGACAATATAACTCTAAAAAGAGTGAGAAATCTCGTTCGCTCTCGTAGAAGTTTCACAAAATATTAAGACTTTGAAAGGTAGTTCATACCGATTCATTTAAATGACTTATTGAATTTCAATTATTGTTTAAGTTCTTGACTGTGATTTTCTTAGTTCTACTGTCGATTTTCTTTGTACCAATATCATTTTTGTCAAAGGTGAATCAGAATCGACATGGTCGAATGTTCTTTTCAAAAAACTTAAAGACTGCCTTGATAAGAAAAGTCTTTTTTTTTTCACACTTTATACGTAAATTACAGAATCGACAGGAATAAAAATACCATCCTCTTTTTGTGTTTTCTCTAATTTTTCTTAATCCGCTAATTACCATATTCTTTCGAACAGTATAATTATCATATTCTTTAATCCATGCTAACTTTTACATAGTATTTTTGGGTCAAACAGCAATGGAAGGAATCCCCAAAGGTCGCCAAACGATATCAATACAGAAGAAAACTCGAAATACAGCCAAGCTTAGCTCACTATAGAAATTTCAAGAACCTCGAATGTACTTGGGATATTCCAGATAACAACTCCCCACCAAAGAAAGACATCGTCTCCATAAGAGATTCAAACCAGCACGTTGTAGTTGCTCTGAAAGTTCCGCATGTTGTGTTTATTATCACTGACTAATCTAACGAGAGGTATAGATAGATATTTATTGTGACGTCACTTGGGTCTGTTGAAGGTTGTGGATGTCAGTTCCATAAGACTAATTTTATACAGTTTACTGACAATTTCAGAAGGTGAGTTCAAACAATTCAACAGTATACGAAATCAGGTTTCGTTACCTCATAATCTATTTTTTTTTAATACTGATTATTATATAAACAACTATTGTTACTGGGTATCCAATTGAAGACACTGTTTGGAGATAACATAATCATCATCACATACATCAATTCATTCAATCAAAGCGATTCCATGAAAAATTAATAATATTGCTAAATATTCGATTACAATATATTTTGCTATGATCATGAATAGGCTGTTTCAAATTTGTTTTCCTTGATTGGAATCTTCTTCTGTGAATAAAATGATGTGGTTTCCACGAAATGGTCGTTTTCCAAATACAGGGTGCTGTAAAAAATTCGAATTTTCAGGTACCCTTCGTATGTTGGTTTTTATAAAGGAAAGGTGAAAACTTTTTCTGGCAGGGTTTCTTCTTAGTGAATAGATTTTTCTGAGAAGTGCAGTTTCCAAGGTTTAAACTTTTAGATTTTAATGGGACTCCTGTATTTTATTCATATTATCGTTTTTCTTTCGTTGAGAAATCTATGAACATGGTTATCAATCAATATATATTGGATACCACTGGATTCCATGTCACAGAATAACGGAGGCAGAAGAGGTAGCCAAAATTTTTTTAAATCACTCTGTTTCATCTGGATCACGAAAGGATAAATGAAAATTTTGTTCAGGGCATCTTTCGTTTCAAGAGTATTTAGAAAAATATTGAAATGTTTCCAAGAAAAAAAAGCGTAGGGTGCACCAGGATCGACAAGTTAAGCAAGTTGTTTCCCATCCTGATTTTTATTCCAAGAAAAAAAAGCGTAGGGTGCAGATTTTTTTAGTTTTTTTCTTATGATTACTAACTACAGATTTTCCGATTCAGTGTCCAAATTCGACACATAGATGCCTTTTTAAAATTTACATAATCAGATAACAGAAACAATTTTTAAAATCTACAGGGTGGTCGTTTTTCAGAGGTCACGTGTTCTTCCTACCCCTATAACTTTTTTGCAGTACGCTCTGGGCATATTAATGTTTTTCTATAAATTTTCAATTAATTTTTCATATCCTGCATTTTTTGATGAAAACATAATGTAAGTCTTCTACGTCTTGTACTGCAGTCCTGTAACCAACGTTTTCAAATGTCCCCAAGTAGAAAAGTCTATTGGATTCAGATCAAGTGCGCGATCTGGCCAAATTTGCGATCCACCTGGGCCTATCCAGCGATCTGGATATGTTTACTTCAAATATTGACGTGCTCTTATACTAAACTGAGCAGGAACGCCATCGTGCATCTTTCATTTTCCCCCCTTGTCATCTAAAGTGTCTAAAGGACAAGGATCAAGTAGATCCGGCAGCACTTCGGTTAGAAAGTGAGTATATAAATCTACATCCAATCTAAGTGGGAGGAAATGAGGACCGATTAGGTAATCTACAAACATTCAAATCCACACAATCAATGGAAATTGTTCCTGGTGATGAGCTTCAATGAAAGCATGACGATTTTCTTCTGCCCATATGTAGTTGTTGTGGTTATTAATAATGGCATTTCTCGAAAAAGTTGCTTTTACCGTGAATAAAATATGCTCCAAAAATTCAGGTTGTTGTCTAATCATATCTAGCACCCATAGTGAAAATGCAAGGCGGTTAGGAAAATCATGAGGTAACAGTACCTGGACTCGTTGTATATGATATGGATATAACAGCTGTAATACAGATAATACAGATTCTTCTAATTCTGGTGTTCTAATATCCACAATTATGGTTTCTAATTTTGAAGCTACTTGTTTCTCCAAGTCGTTAATGAAGTCATTTAAATAAAGTATGATGAGAAGTGACACGTTGAGAGTACATTTCAGCATATCTTCTCGACGCTTCTAAGAAATTACTGTTAGAAAGTGACTGCAACTATCACTGCCTATCAGCGAAATATCAACGAAAGTGAACTGATAACATTTGATTTAAAGTTGTCAATAAAAGAAATCAATATGACAGAAGTCTATTAGTGAAATAAATCACCGAACGATTATTATCTGTCCACCGTACACATGAAATTTTGACAGATACGGAAAAAAAGCAGGAAATCAAAAAAAGTTGTAGGAGTAGAAAAGACACGTGACCTCTGAAAAAGTAACACTCTATAGATTTTCATGATTGTTTCTATGATTAGATTATGTAACTCTTAAAAAAGCTCCTATGTGCCGAATTTGAACTAAATATTTGAAAAACTGTAGTAATCATAAGAAGGAAAGTGAAAAAATCTGAAGATTTCAACAGCCTGTATTTCAGTAACGAAACGTTTGCGGACGGATATGTTCATGGAAACTTTTCGTTATAAGATGAATCACCTCGTCAAAATTTACGCACTTATTCATTTATACCCTGTATATTTTATAATAAATTGCTTCATTGTTTTTCTAAACCTCTGGAAATTATTTCATTTTTTCGAATTAGTTGCGTTCCTATCAATATGGGACAACTCCTCAAGAATTGAGATATGGATATTGTGCATTCATTTCTTGGTGTTGTGTGATTTCGAGTATCAGTTTGCAGTTGTGGAAATCAAATCTAACGCAGCCGACTAGAAATTGGTCTGTATGATTTCCAGATCTATTGTATAGAATTCATTCCTCATTACTTTTAGTGATCAATATAATTCCTTAAATCTTCGGATATCCCTGTTATAAGAAAGTTCGTCCAATTAATCTTGAATGGGATAACACGGATTCCAAAAGATTTAAACTTATATAGAGTGAATAAAGGAATTCGTGTCAAAGATAAGAATGAGGGTTAAGGTCAACAACGCATAACAAAATATAAACAATCATAGTTCAGTTTCTGAATCCATAAGTAGGGCTTTTGTTTTCGTTTCAGCTCGAAATGAAGAAAACGGCTGTGATTTGCTTGATATTTTCTTATATTACCTATGCCGTTTGTCAAGAACCAGATGGTGGTGACCTCACAGATCTTATAAATCAAGTATTCTCAACAACTACTACTAACAATCCCAATAAAGAAAGCCCAAATAGAGGAGGAGGTAATGGGGATGGGGACAGAGATAATTCTGGTGGTGGTGTAAACTTGGAGCCAAATACAAAACCAGGAGGCATCCCTGGTACAGAACAATGCACGTGTGTACCATACTATCTTTGTTACAATGGTTCTGTGAACACAAATGGAGAGGGAGTCATTGATATAAGGTAATGTGTTTTAGTTCTAAAACGAAATCAAATCGGTCTTGTGAATCATCAATTGTTGGGAATCATATGCTAATTTTGGTGGATGCATTCTGCCGAAAAAATACCGGGAATTGATAATTGATAAAATCTGCTCAAACGATTATCAAGATTTTCGTCGTTGACAAGTTGGTTCAAGTGTTTTCTATACTGACGCGGAGTTTGAACGTGATCTTCCATTTGGTTTGTTTACACTGCTCGATTTTTTCAGTTCTCACAATTTGTTTTGCGATTTTTACAATGGATAAAAATATCGAACAAAAAAGTTTGTCTCGAAATTTGTATTGCAAATGGAATTTCTTGTGTCGAATCGTTGAAAATATTACAGAAGGTTGACTTGACTTTATTAAAAACACGTGCATATAAGCAGTACAGTGCATTCAACAGCGGGCGAGATGTGGTGGAAGATTTGCCTCGCTCTGGTTGTCCATCAACATCTTCACCTGAAGTTAACACCGATAAAGTGAATGAAATGGTAATTGAAATTCTTATCTAAGTTTGAGGAGAAATGGGTAATGAACTTTCTGTGTCTCACGAATTAATTCGTACCATTTTAAACGATTATTTGGGCATGAAACGCGTTGCCGGCTAGTTCCAAGAGACCTGAATCCTTTTTTAAAATTAAACGTAAAGGTCGCTGAAAAAATTCTAGAACGAGTCAATTCCGACCTCATATTCATAAAATGCATTGTAACTGGTGATGAGACATGGATTTATGAGTTTGATATACAAACCAGTCAACAAGCTTCGGAATGACGCCTTCCAACTAAACCGAACCGAAAAACCACGTCAAAGTCGATCAAAAGTCAAGGTGATGTTGACTGTTTCCTTTGATTATTGCTGTGTTGTGCATTTGGAATTCTTTGTAGAAGGTCCAATAGTACATAAAGAATATCAACTGAGCGTCATGTGGCATTTAAGAGTTAAGAGAGCAAATTCGTCGAAAAATACCAGATTTGGAGAAAGAAAATTCATGGATTTTGCATCACCATTATTGACCAAAAACTCAACAAAAGCCATCGAACAACCTCTGTTCTTCGTCGTTGATGCAATTCTGCGGTCTTCCGCATCCATAATAACTATTCATCAACTTGAAAAAATACTATAACATATATGTGTTAATATCCGTCATAATTTCATAGGTAATCGAGTCTGAAAAATGCTAAGAAGTGGGCGAAATATAAACTCGTGTCTGTCTTGAGACAAATCATTCAATTTTAATGTATCTATAAAATTCGTAATATATTTCAAGTTCATCAAGTTGAAATTGATATATAAATGTAAACTTGTAGACTTGGTATTACAAAAGTTTTGTAAAAGAAAATTTTATTACGATATATCAATCGAATAATTTCTATGTAAAATAACCGGTTTTAGAAGACGAACAAAATATTTTTAGCATCAGAAACAGCTGTGATGATACATTTGTTTTGATGTTATTATTCAGGTATTTCTGAGTTTCATGAAAGTCAATTTTTACCGATAAGGTGAATCAAAATTTTTGATTTCAATATTTGAGATCTAAAGAGCGTTGAATTATTTTTATTAAATAAACGACACAAGACTTCCAGAGAGTAAGTTTTTCAATTGGAAAAATTCTAAATTTCTACTAATCAGATCATATGAATATTTTTGCAAATTTCGAAACAATATCTTCGAGAAATTTTCATATTTTCTGAGAGTGATCAGATGTTACCAAAAATTGGATTTTTTTCACTTTTAATTCAATGTAAATTGTCCAAAATTCTCAACCTGCAATCTTGATATTCTTGTAGGATAACTTGAAAAACAAACTTCCCCATCTCATCATGATTCCCACATTTATGTATTCGTTTCAAATATGCTAATTGAACAATTATTGGAAAAATGAATTATAAGATACAATCATTCAATTAAATCTTAGATCTCCATATCTTATAAAATTTGTGCGTTGTTATTCTATTCCATCTGAATATTTATACCAAGTACACCGTGTAATTTGCATTTTTCATTATCATGACATCATTATTTGATTCATAGAGAGTTGTGGGAATTTTAGATCGAAACTTGCATACACGATTGAGTTTAAATGCAAATTATAATAATACAGATGCGGATACTTAACATTAAAAAATAATAAAGAATTATAACACATACTTCGAAGATAACAAGCCACCCATGTATGGGTCCTAACCACCTTATTACATAATTCGATAATTTCGTATAAATCATGTTGATTTGCTTGTCCAACCGCAGTTCCGTTTGCGGTTATGCGAGTTATGCAATTTATAGATACATTCTGTCAAAAATGTACCGGGAATTGGTCAATGAAACAAAATATTTATTTTTCATTCAAGTTTATTGTAATGCCTTCAAAGTAGGCCCCTTTTTGGAAAAAGAACAGAATCGGACGGAGCCAAATCAGGTGAATACGGTGGTTGTTCGATGATATTTGTTGAGTTTTTGGCCAGAAATTCATTCACAATGATAGCCTTGTGAGATGGTCCATCATCGTGATGTAAAATCCATGAATTTTCTCTCCACAAATCTCTCAAACGCCGCATAACGCTCAGGTAATATTCTTTATTTACCATGTGACTTTCTGGCAAGAATTCCGAGTGCACAACACCGCGATAATCAAAGAAAACAGTCAACATTACTTTAACTTTTGATCGTCTTTGAAGTGGTTTTTTCGTTTTGGATTCAGTTGCAAGGCAGTATTCCAAAACTTGTTGACGGGCTTGCATGTCAAACTCAAAAACCCATGTCTCATCACCTGTTACAATGCGTTTTAAGAATATGGAATCGGAATTGAGTTGTTCAAGCATGTCTTCAGCGACCTTTACGCGATTCAATTTTTGAAGAAAGTTGAGGTCTTTTGGAACTAGTCGAGCGGCAACGCGTTTCATGCCCAAACAATCGTTTAAATTGGTACGAATTGATTCGTGAGACACAGAAAGTTAATTGCCAATCTCTCCTCAAACTTAAATGACGATTTTCAATTACCATTTCCTTCACTTTATTGATGTTAACTTCAATTCAAGATGTTAATGATTGACCAGAGCGAAGCAAATCTTCCACCACATCTCGATCGTTGTTGAATGCGCCCTCTTATGCACGTGTTTTTGATGAAGTGGATTCACCGTAAGCCTTCTGTAACATTTTCAGCGATTTGGCACATGAAATTCCACTTGTAATACAAAATATGGGACAATTTCTTTGTTCAATATTTTTGTCCATCGTAAAAATCATAAAACTGAGAGTAAGAACTGCTAAAATCGAGCTCTGTAAACAATTTAAATGAAAGATCGCGTTCGAACTCCGTATCAGTTTAGAGAACAGTTGTGCCAACAAAAATGTTGACAATCGTTTTAAGCAGATTCCTTAAAAAATCAATTCCCGATGCTTTTCAACAGAATGTATCTGTCCGGTTAATTTCTTATATAAAGGTTTAAATTTTTCCTCAAATTATAATCTGAAGACTTTCGCACTTCTGTTAATGAACAGAGAAGCATAAGGCCCAACATAAATTGTTTGCATTTAATAATATGTGTACGTTTTTTCAAAACTTCAATATACAAAATATGAACTTTACATGTCATAAAATCAGTAAAACTTCAACCAGTATTTTTTATGAAATTTCACAAGACACATCGATTTTTATTTTTACCCAGGAACATTTCGAATGGAATTTTTTTTTCTCTTCAAAAACGGTGGTGGTTCACTATAACAATGCTCTCATGCCACAAATTCATGTAAACAATAGCTAAATTGATTGAATTGCGCTCCTAAATTCTTGACCAAGTAGAGTATTCTCTAGATTTGTTTCCGAGTAATTACTAGATGTTCGCAAATCTCAAAAGAATGGTCCAAAAATAAAAATTTGACACCAATGAAAAAGATGTTGATGAGACTCGAAATTCAAGGCAAATTCATCTTCAAAAAAGGTATCGAAAATTTTGATGAGTATATGCATCCTTCTTGAAGGAACTTTGTTAATGATTAAAATAGAATTTTCTACAAGAATGTGTTTTTACTAGTAAGGCCTTGAGCTTATGAAGTAATGTGTTAAAAGTGGCCAAGAACATTTCGACCTAAAATGAGTTTTCGGTTTTTCCTGATAATGTCTACTATTTGGAAAGAACTAAGAATGGCAGAAAAATATAAATGGAAGAAATTCACATAAAATATTCGTCTTGAAGATTAAAGGGAAATTTTCTGGTTCTTATTTTGTTTTGGTAGTTACGAGTTCATAGAATAACGATTAGTTCGATATAACTTCATTATTCATCCATATTTTATTTCGAACCAGAATGTAAACAATAGATTTACTCATAAATTTTTCACAGGATTAACGATGGACCGTGTGGTGATTATATCGATATTTGCTGCGACAAAGGCAAAACAACAACAGATCCAATTCTTCCACGAAAGCCAGAAAAGAAAGGTGGCTGTGGTCAAAGGAATCCAGATGGTATAGCTTTTAGAATTACGGGCGACAAGGACGATGAAGCTCAGTATGGAGAATTTCCTTGGATGGTTGCTGTTTTAAAAGAAGAAACGGTACAGGGCTCTTCTCAAGTCTTAAACGTATACCAATGTGGAGGTGCTTTGATTCATCCACGAGTTGTGTTAACAGCTGCTCATTGCGTCACGGGCAAAAACAAAAAATTCAAAATTAGAGCTGGAGAATGGGATACTCAAACCAAAAAGGAATTGTACCCCCACCAGGATCGACAGGTACAACAAGTAATTTCTCATCGTGAATATTATGCTGGAGCTCTATTCAACGACGTGGCACTGCTATACCTAGAAAGTCCAGTAGAGATAGCTGAGAACGTCGACGTTGTTTGTCTTCCACCTCAAGATGCTGTATACGATAACTCCAGGTGTTTTGCTAGTGGTTGGGGAAAAGACGAATTCGGTAAGAAAGGAAAATACCAAATTATCTTGAAGAAAATCGAGTTGCCAGTAGTGCCACGTGATACATGCCAGTCTGAATTGAGAAAAACACGTTTGGGGGAATATTTTGAGCTTCATCCAAGTTTCATATGTGCCGGTGGTGAAAAAGGAAAAGACACTTGCAAAGGAGATGGTGGTAGTCCTTTGGTATGTCCTATTCAAGGTCAGGCAGATCGATACGTCCACGTGGGTATTGTAGCCTGGGGTATTGGATGTGGAGAAGATTCAACTCCTGGTGTGTATGCCAGCGTTGCTAAGTTTAGAAAATGGATTGATACGCAGATGAACTTATTAGATATTCGCGAAAGGCCATATGAATATTAAAATTAAGACAACAAAGCAGAAACTTAACTAACCATACAAATATAATAAACGAAAATGTCTGAAATCCTGAATTTTTACAACATATTATTTTTATAACAACCCGCCTTCTTTCGAACATTTGGTGTATTTATACAGTAAAATTACTTGAAGAATAAATACCTTGAAAAGATATTCCTGTATTTGTTTCTATTTGAAGAATAAAGTATAATGTAATTGTTCTTATCGTATTTTATTTTGAATAGTCCAAAAGTCAATATGATTTGATATGATTATTTATTCATTCAAAACAAAACTATACCAGAATTGGCAATTATTCTACTTGAAAAATTACTCTCCTTACTGAGATGCAAGGTGTCAAAGTTTTGTGAAAACATTTTTTTATATATCTCGATGATCTTCTGTTCGATTCAGTTGAAAATCGGTAGTAGTGTTTTTTTTATATCTCGAAAATTGAAATAGATACGTAAAAAACTCACAAAACTAAAAAGTTGTATTTTGAATTGATCAGTCAGAAAAAATATGAAAAGTGAAAAAAAATAAGTGGCGTGCTGTTTTTTCATCGAAAGTTTTGGTTGACCTGTCTGCCGAAACGCCACTAGAATCGATAAGTTGAAACAAATGAAAGTCAAATTAGCCTCTTGTTATATTGAATATCACTACCGATTTTCAACTGGATGGAACAGAGGATCATCGAAATATTAACGAAAACCAATTTTTTCACGAAACTTTGACACCCTGCATCTAAGTAAGGAGAGACATTTTAACAACATGAGTTGGGCTAAATCTTAATATTTTGAGCCCAGGATTCCACAGTTAAAATATTTCCAATTGTTAATGAAATACCCTGTATAATTCTTATAGCATAATTTAATTTTAGAATCAATTATATTATATAAACATGAGTAGTATTTAGCCAAACCAAACAACACCCAGCTGTGGAAAATACCAAAGCAAGAACAGCATTTCTAAAGGTATGAACATCGGCAGTCTAGGTGACCAGCTAGTTTCTGTATCACCTGTCCTGTTTAGTTGATACTTGTGACCAACCTGATAGGCGGGTGGTTGATAATCTTTGTACAATTTATATTTCGAATTATAACATATTTGAAACCATATTAGCCATAAAACTAAAACTTTCGGACCTGACCTGATTTTCTTGCGTTTTATGTTGAACGCTACCTTGTAGGGTCACTGCATTGTATTTTCAACCTGTGTGTGCTAAAAGAGCGAGTTCTTTCACAAACGTAGTTTGTGGTACAGTGCATTCAACAGTGGCAGAGATATGGTGGAAGATTTGCCTTGTTCTGGTCGGCTATCAACATCTTCAACTGAAATTAACATCGATAAAATGAAGATAATGAAAATCATCATCATTTGAGTTTTAGAGAGATTAATTAGTACAATTTCAAAGGATTGTTTGGGTATGAAACGCGTTGCCGCTAGACTAAAGACCTGAATTTTCTTCGAAAATTTAATCGCTTAAAGGTCGCTGAAGACATGCTAAAACAAATCAATTTGTGGAATGTTTTGTTTCACTATCTTGGTATTGTGCACTAGAAATATAGGTAAAAGGAGAATACTACCTGAGCGTTAAGCGGCGTTTGAAAGAGTAAATTTGTTGAAAAGGGCCAGTTTTGTGGAAAGAAAACTTATGGATTTTGCAACATAATGATGCATAAAGAATTTCTGACCAAAAATTCAATAAATACTATCGAACAACCACCGTGTTCACCTGGTATGGTTCCAGCCGACTTTTCCTTTTTCCAAAACTCAAATTACCGCTTCGAGGTGCCTGCTTTAAATCGATAGAAGATATAAAGGAGAATTCGGAGCGCGAAGTGAAATGATTTTTTCCATTGTAGGGTGTGTGATTAATTATCCACAGTACCTATTTGTATATTCAAAATTTAATATTATCAATATTATTTGTTTCCAGATTTTGACTCAGTTCTTTAATTTTACTAATTTACCAGAGATTTCAGTGTTAATAAGTCATGAGCATGGTTTTAACACTAGAGGCTATTTAAAATGTGAGAACTTATTTTTATTCACAAGCGAGTTGCTGATAACAAATCTAACAACATAAATTTTATTCGAATATATTTCAATTCTGATAATTCTTTAGTTTTTAGAACTGTTTAGAAATGTAAACATTGTTGTCGCAATAAATTTACTTAGAAATATGATAAGTTTCGCATGTTCTGCATGCTCTCCTTTTCAATAATGAATGAAATCATTTATAAAAATTATTGATAAATTCACACATGGATGCACTAACGAAATAATAAAATAGCAAAGCGCAAAGGTACCTGAGATAAAATACTCTATATTAATCTTATTTAATTAATTTTATTTGATTTTATGTGATTATATAAATTTTACAAAAAAAACCAAGACATCTGGATATACTTCAAAATCATTCCTCAAGGTTGTAAGTCATCATTTTTTTACATGGTTTCGACAATATTTTAGGTCAACGACAAGAATTTTTTCACACTGTCTGAGTAAACCGGTTTCTCCGAAAATACGTTAAGAACACTTAGCCTCTATTTAATTTCAATTTGACGTCACGAATACAAGTTAACAAGGCGGATTTTAAATGAGAATTTGCATCAGAATTAACTTGAATTTGATGCATGAATAAAAGGTATTTCCAGTTCTCTCAACGATTACTAATGATACCTGTAAACTCTTTGGTGGGGAAGGCTTGAAGTAAACAAGATTCGCATCGGAATTGTTATAATAAGATTGGAAGTAACACATTGTCAGTGTAAGATAAGCAAGCAATTAAACAAAGAATGGTCGATTGAATGCACCTTGACCTTCCAGTAACTCGTTTCGTATTTCAGCACCTGATTTTTGTGTCATTATGTATTTTGCTACGTCTTCCACCGCGTTCGTTTTCATACTAATCACTTGCATACGTGCATCAGCTCAGAAAATAAAAGACACTGCAGATACAATATTGTTTGAAAATAGAGATGGTTTCATACCACCTGGTTACGAAGAGGTATCAACAGAAAACCTTGGTGGTTTTGGAGCTATAGAGAAATGCGGACAAGGAGCTTCTAGAGGCGTTGATTTGTGTGTACCTTATTATCAGTGCGATGGTGAAACGAAGACAATCATACAAGATGGAAGAACCAATGGTTTTGGACTTATCGATATTCGGTGAGTTGATATTTGTACTTTGCAATTTACTCATCCTGATAAAAAGTTCATCTAAATATGAAAATCGAATGTTATTCACAAGAAAGGGGGAGAATATTTTTGAAATCTTAGCTAACCTCGATTAAGAATACGACCTCAGCAATCGTGCTTATACACATATTGACCTAACCAAATCATTTCTATAAGTATCCTAAAGAATAAATTAATAATTGCACGCATTTTGAAATTTCCGTGTTGTACTTCAGATATAATGCTGGCATATAGTATGAATATTCACATAAGTTTTTATATAAACATATATGCAAATGATTCGTTTTCCAAGATACGGGGTGTTTAAGTTTTTCTTAAAACTAACGATTTATTAATTGCTATGAAACCGATCAAGTTATGAACATGAAATTTGATGGTTATTATCTCAATTTTTAAAGGAAAGAATGAAACACTACTGGGACATTTGGAATTGAAAATCATGTTGAATTCCTATTTCAATTTGTGAGAATTAATCTCTCTTATCTTTTTTTCGTTTCTATGAAGCATCATCTAGTAGGCTACTGTTGAATACGAATATTTCAAACAAATGTTGAATTATTGTGTTCTCATTATCAAACTTTTAGTTTGCTATAACATTATTGCTAATAAGTAATTAAGTAAGTATTCTTGAATATGGTTATAGAAATAGTTTTATAACACCCTATATAGTAATGGGTTCCATTTACAAATGTATGGTATCACGCGTTTTTAGACGACCTTCCTACTAACTAATATTTTTCAGTTTTCTTTTCTGAAATCAACACTATTTTAAAGGTAGTTTTCCCATCAACAGAGGGTAAAACCTCATTTCTAATGAATAATAAAATTCACACGAAAATAACTTATAATATATTTTCTCCTTGAATCCCAAGAAATTTCGCATAGTTCATGATTAATAATTGTAAATTCAAATTCTTTAATACTTAGAAGGTGGTAAAGAAATATCCATTTAAAAACTGATGAATAATACGATAAACACTTCAAACCTTTGTATTGGAAAATACACAAACTGTTAGGATTGTTTTATTCATAACCCTTTCCAAGTTCTCGAATCTCATTAAAACTATCGTTAATAAGCACTGCAATACCGGTGACATGATTATTGTACAGCATGCAAAAGAAGTCAGTATTTTATTTTTTTTTAGGACTCTTCTATGTCGTATATCATTTTACAGAAACCGTACTAAGTTTAGCTGAATTACATAACAATTTTTTCGATCAGTCATTAGAGGAATGTATCCCAGGGACGAAATATGAATCCAGTGATCGCCGAACATGGAAAAGAAACTAATCAAACTTCAGAGTGAAGTTCATACAATATGGAAAACATTGTCACCACACAATTAATAGTGATTTTGCAAATGTTCCCTTGCAGATTCGGAGAAGATAAACCTTGTGACCATTACTTGGACATTTGTTGTGCGATACCCAAAGATGGCCTTCCACCATCTTCAGAATCACCAAATCCTGAACCCTCAACAGAAGATGAAGGACCGATAGAACAACCTCCAGTGGTGATACCTCCAACACCTAAGCCTACACCAAAACCAAAACCAGTAAACCCATGGACTTGTGGAATCAGAAATGACAACGGAATCGATTTTAAGATAACCGGCAATAAAGACCGCGAGGCAGAATATGGAGAATTTCCATGGATGGTAGCCATCACCAAAGCAAATTATAATCCACCAAATGACAACTTGTTGGTTTGTGGGGGTTCGTTAATTGCACCGAATGTAGTGCTAACTGGTGCTCACTGCGTCCATAAGTGAGTATAATAATATTAATACCCATTATTATATCGAGTTCATTTTGGATGTAAAGCTTCTTTTCAAAAATAACTTACAAATTACTCTTTCAGATTCCAATCGAACGAGTTGAAAATACGTGCAGGAGAATGGGATACGCAAACCAACAAAGAACGTTTACCGTATCAAGAAAAGAATATCAAACAAATTATAATTCATGAAGATTTCAACTCCCAAGTGTTGTTCAATGACATAGCTCTCCTGGTTCTGGAATCCCCTGTCGAGGAGGCTGAAAATGTTGGGATAATTTGCCTTCCTCAAAAGGATGATGTATTTACATCCTCAAATTGTTTCGCCACAGGCTGGGGAAAGGATAAATTTGGTAAGTCGTAATTTTCGAAGATTCAAAACTGAGGAAGCTGAAAAACTTCCACAAGATGTTTGTTAGATGCTTTTATGTCAAATGAAAAATTTGGTCGAATTGAAATGTATGTTGTGGGAGGAAAATGCCAATACTTTAAGTGAAAGAATGGACTTATAGTACATTTGCTTGGAAGTCTGGACACTCCAGTATATCTTAAATCTATGAAAAGGTGTCCATAAAGGCTTGGACCCATTTTGAATATTGAGCTTGATTCCCTCGTGTCAGAGCGTCCAAAGAGTCGTCAACTTTTCTCGAACAACCAAAAATATTTCTTGCTGAAAGCTGCACTCCATGAATCTCCAAAAATTATGAATGTGGAAGAGGTTAGATTAGATGTTATTGTGAATTTTCTCCTGGTAATTGATTGTATAAACCTTATTCATTTATTTATTCGAATGAAATAAGGGAGAATTATACATCAAATGAAGAAACTATTTTGATTAGTGTTGAATTTGATGTGAGTAAAATTACGATCAGGCGAAAGCACCATAGCATAGATAATCAGTTAAAACAAGCTAAGATTCCCATGATCGCTCCAAAAGTGCAAGACCAAGAAAACAGCATAAAAACATACCAGTAATAATAAATGGAGTTTAATATTTCAGCCGAAACAAGAAAAGAACCTGATACCATAGGAATATCTCGGAAACCACCTGGATAACAAGATATAGGACTGTCCAAGACTTTTTTCATTCAATATAGTCACCTTCGAATGAGATACTGGGGTTGTAGCGATCAATAATTTTTTCGATGCCATTCTAAGATAAGAACTTCCAAATAGGCTTCAGTTCCAATTATTATCTGTTCATTAGTCTTTAATTTTCTTTTAGCGAGCATTCTTTTCAAGTTTGAAAATAGAAAAGAGTCGCTGAAGGCAAAATCTGGTGAATAAGGTGGATGGGGAAATAATTGGAAGCCTAATTCGTACAATTTTGCCATCGTTTTGATTGATTTGTGGCAAGATGCATTGTCTTGAGCATACAGAAATTTCTCTTTTTCAAATGGGGTCGTTTCTTGGTGATTTTGTCCTTCAATCGATGCAATAACTCAATGAAGTAGTCGCTGTTTATCAACTGGCCCTTTTCAAGATAATCGATGAATATATTACCCTATGCATCCCAGAAAAGAGATGCCATAATTTTGGCAGCTGACTGCTGCGGTTTTGCATGCTTTGAAAAAGTTCAGTCCACTCGGCTGACTGTCAATTGCTTTCTGGAGTGTAGTAAGGAATCCATGTTTCATCCATTGTGATGTATCGACGAAAAACTCGGCTCGGTCAATTTATCTTCAAATATTGGTCAGAATTATCGACCCGTTGTTTGTAATCAAGAATCAATAACTGCGACATCCATTTCGCACACAGCTTTCGCCTGTCTAAACATTCTTTTGAAATGAACCAACACGTTTCTTGGTTATCTTTAGTGTATCAGCTATCTCGATCAATTTCATTTTTCGATTATTTAAAATAATTTTGTGTACTCTTTCAATGTTTTCATCGATGACAGCCCTTTTTTTGACGTCCACTACGTTCGTCATCGTGGATGCTCATATCACTTCGTTTAAACATTGCAAACCACTTTTCCATCGTTGATTTTCCTGGCGCAGAGTCGGAATAATGTTTATCAAGACATGCTCTAGTTTCAACTGTATTATTTTTCATCAAAAAGTAATGTTTAATCTACACACGGAATTCCCTTTTATCAACAAATACGAAAGTTGATTCACTTTTTTCGTGAACCAACGGTCGGACTGCTGAATACTTTTCACTCGTGTCTAGTTAAGATTAGGTTAGGTTAGATCGAAAATAAATGTAGATTTGAACCTAGTAATGCCATCTGTATATCAGCCTACGAACTTTTTAGCTCACCTGGTATCCACTTGGAAAGCATACAATGATATTGCCCATGACCTGTTGTTACACGATTTAGGATACATCAAATTATATTTTCTCACTGATCATTATTTTCATAGGAAGTAAGGGTGTTTATCAGGCCATATTGAAGAAGCTGAATCTACCAATTGTCCCTAAAGATGAATGCCAAGAACGACTGCGAACCACACGATTGGGCAAATATTTCATTTTAGACAAGAGCTTTATGTGTGCAGGAGGTTTAAAAGAACAAGATACATGTACAGTAAGTACAATTTATTTTTTCCGGAAAAATTATTCGTCTACTGCACTCCTATTTCTTTCACGTTCTCATTTCTTAAAGAAAATCTGAGTCCAATCAAATATACAAAATAAGGAAACAATCACTTGTCTAAATATCTCCACAAGTTCATATGAGATTGTTTCCTTCATTCATTTTATTTCATTCATTTTATCTGACTTATCATTTAGCCCTAGTTATAGCTTGTGATTTCTCTTGGATGTAAGAATCTTTGAAATGTATCATGACATCTGTTCACTTTCATATTATGAAGTTAGTGCATTGAATTTCATATCGAACTATCTGATTTAGGGTGACGGTGGAAGTCCTTTCGTATGTTCCAACCCCAACAAACCGCATCAGTATAGCCAAGTAGGCATTGTTGCATGGGGAATAGGATGTGGACTAGAAGTTCCAGCAGTATATGCAGACGTCGCTTTATTTAGAGATTGGATAGACAACAAACTAAGCTTTACCGCAAAACTTATTTGATACTGTTAATCAGATATATTTGATGAAATGGAGTTTATTTATTATAAAGTGAAGAATATAAAATAGTTGATATCTGTTGAGAATAAACATATCGAGCCAATTGTAAATAAAGTGAGATTGAAAATAAATAATTATAAATTATTGTGTGTGACTTTATATTTCAAGATTTTTTCCCATTTTTGCTTCAAGTTTTCTCTCAAGAGCCTTCAGGAAAGTGGCGCCATTCATGCTCAAGTACTTTTATTCAATGTTGATTGTCTGTAGATATATGAAGGGATAATATTCCCTGAGAATTGGGGTTGAAGTAATGCTACATTACTAGAAAACGAGAGCAGTTAGTTTTCGTATGGTATCTCTTGTTCTCTGTTTTTTATTGATATGCGATTCGAAGGTTAATATGGAGTCAAGTGAGAGACCAAAATATCTGTGATGGAAACTATGATGATTAAGTGGAGAATAATTAAGAAATGATCCTCAATTGTTTATCCTTTTGGTGATCAATCAGATGAAATTAAGATATCTCAGTTTTCGCAGGATTAGGACCTAGACGACTTTCTTTCAAGAACTCGAAAAAAAAATTACCAGAACGGTAACCTAAATGTATTCGATAGTTTCGAAGTTATCGTGACTCAATGAGCAATATTATATCATAAGCAAAAATGAAAGTGGCCAACAAAAAATTGTTGTGGATGTAACATAAAGCTGAATAGCATAATGGTATATTCAAAAATGAAAAGAAAATTAACCACATTTAATGTAAAAATATCTAATATGTATAGAAAAATATCATTCAAGATTTTAACAGTATAAATTGACTTCATTTACTTTTACACCTATTAAACGTACTTTAACATTTAAGAAAAATACAAAGATTAAAAATATTGATTTAAAATACTATTTAAATTTTATTTTTGTCTTTTATGAGAGGTCATATCTTCTTTTTCTAAAACCAGCAACAATCACCCATCATGGTTGGATCCCATAGTTCTTGATAGCGAATTTTTATTGCCCTAATATCTTGGTGGAATATTTCACCGTGCTCGTCACTGACAGTTCCCAAGTTTTCAGGAAACTAACTGTTGGTAGTTTGCATCCATATTGTTGCCCAAAAGTCCTTTTACAACACTAACAAATGAGTTTTTCGCTCTTAGTTCCTGA
The DNA here is from genome assembly GCA_013387265.2 of Cryptolaemus montrouzieri. Lineage (NCBI taxonomy): Eukaryota > Metazoa > Arthropoda > Insecta > Coleoptera > Coccinellidae > Cryptolaemus > Cryptolaemus montrouzieri. Next base: position 3,463,724 of record JABFTP020000124.1, on the reverse strand, counting down.
CTGGTAAGCTTTTTCCTATTATTAGAAGGGTATTTCCATTTAAACGTGAGATTTGCTTTTTGTTTTTGTCGATCACTGTTATTAGAAGAAGTATGTAAAACTGACGAGTTATAATGAGAACGAAAAACGAAAGTGAATTCTTCAGAGTGTAAACAAGGAAAATATGTTAGTTTCGAACCTTTATAACAACTAATAGACTATAATGTAATAGCTAGAATCTGAATCAATGTGTACCCCATGAAAAATATTTGAAATAATAACTAGGGCATAAATTTCTATCCTAACCCTGGATAGTTAGAACATTCCTCTTGAAATAAATACGACAGGTAGGTTTGAACATTCGTGATATTAATATAGAGATTGTCTGTTTACAAACGAATAACTCATTCTCAATTATAAACACATGTTATTATCTTACAACCTCTGAACTCTCTGACTTTTGTGAAAGATTACTCTTGGTTTATCTTTGTAAACGTGTCGAAAACTGTCTCGTGGAAAACGTAATAGATTTTTGCAATTGTCAAATATTGATCTGAAGAATACTCACGTGGTTTAATTTTTCAATGTAGTTTTTATGTGAAAACCTACTCTGTTTGTGAAATTATAATAGATCCAAAACACAGTGAGTACTTTTTTCATTTGTCTTGGAATTATATGCATACAATAAAAGAAAAGAAATAGATTATATGAAAACTTCAGAATAATCTATACTACAAATACAAATTTTACAAAGAATTTTGTAGTACTTTGCGCATTTTCTTATAATGTGAATTCGATTCGATTTCTTTTCAGTGGATTTGTTAGCATCGTCAACAATTTCATCTTGATAAATTCATGTGTACAGGTGAACTAATTTCGATGTGTTTGTACGGCAGCCAAGTTAGGAAACATTATAAATAAAAATTGAATATTAGCGGCCGCTATTTGATGCAAATCTATTTCAACTGATGAATAAAAGAAAATTTAACTTCTACATTCTGCTGGCAGTTACAAAATGAAAACTAAACTAAGGAGCAACAAATTATACGTTCTGTCAAAAAAGTACTGGGAATTGATTATTTAAAAATCTATCTGCATAAATGATTATCAACATTTTTGTTGTTGCTAAGTTGGCACAAC